>JACEIK010001318.1:256062-279569 GCA_018107945.1 Datura stramonium
CCAAGGTTTTAAAACAATATCATAAGGCTTATCTTTTTTTAAATGATACATAAAACTCATAAATGGATCAATGGGTCAAAAATACTATAAGTCATTGTATCATAAAGCATGAGAATGAAGAAACATAGAACATGTGGAGCAGTGGGAGATCTCATAATTGACATACTCCAAGTGAGCATCATGGAGCCCAACATGTACCCCTGGTTGGGAGGGTGTTCACTTGTCAAGGGTAAGAACCATAAAGGTGTGATATAACTCATGATCCTAGTAGAGTATGAGAGACACTCTCAACTGGCGAGGACCCTGTAGCTAGGGCAAGGGAGACACTCTCTACTGGCGAGGACCCCTTATCCTATGGTGGCACGTAGTTTTGAGACATGAGTGTTGCCTACTCAGTGTTATTACTCTCAAAATATACATAGTGCTCATAATCATACTTGAAACATGATAGGTTTTGCATGTACTAGTTTAAAACACGGTAGATTCATAAACTACTTGGCATACGTCAACTAGCCATGAAAACACTGCTGAAGATTCAACCATGATACATAAGCCTGATATTTATGAGATTCATACATACTTAAGTACATCGTGCTAACTTGAAAATAAAGAATCACGAGAGTTTTTCATAGAAATCATGTGAGCATAACCATAAATCATTAGTAGAATCATGAGAGAATCATATACATATATAATCATAGAGTTTTTGCATAAAAAGGTCTCACCCTAGAAATTCATGAAAATCATAATCGGAGACATGAAGGAACTAAAATAGTTAAATTTCACTTGAGATTGGGCATGATGGTGAAAGAAATCCACCATTCATGATCCCACACCTGGCTTGAAGAGTCCTTGACACTAGCTTGAGACCCAAGAGTTTTGAAGAAGATGAACCCTAGCTTCTTAAGAATGCTTGAGAGCTTTTAATATTTCAATATACAGTGTTAGGAGAGGAATGAGAGTTTAGGCTATGTAAAACCCCTAATATTCCTCTTAGGATTCCCAAAATGACATAGTTTGGGAGTTAAAAGCGAAGGAAGTTACAAAAATATCCCTAGAAATTCGCAATAAAAATTTGCCCATCCAGTTACCACGGACCACACAATGGGTAATTTGTCACCATGATTCATTGTGACCAGTCATGTATTTCTGGACTTAATTTTCACTTCTCTAATCTTTTCCCTACGAGTGCTAAAAATGATCCATTATTACATACCATGAGTTGTTCTATGACTCGTGGTCATTGGACCAACCTTGCATCTTCTCTGAACTTCATCCAAAACATAGATAGGATGGTCCGTCTTTTGATACAACGGTTTATCATTTTCACCCATTGTTACTGAATTAATTTTGAACATTTTTTGAAACCACTACAACGACCTGTTAGAATAGGCCATCATTTTCTATAATGAATCATCTTTGACTTATTCTATATGGATCCTGTCTGCAGATGAAAGCAACAACTCATGACCACGAGTTGTACCATCACACTACAACTCGTGGTCAAAGAGGTGAAACTACTAAGGCTTATCACGACTCTCATGAGGGGTCATTGGTGCATACCACGACTTGTCACACAAGTCATTTTGAGGGAAATTACAGTTTTTTCCACTAGTTTCTACTCCAAGCATAGAGTCTAATCTTAGAGACTTTTGGGGTGTTAGATGGGGGTAAAGGGGAAATGGAAGATATAAAAGAGAAAAAGGGTGTAGGGTATGTGGCTAGGAAAAAATGGCAAAGGGGAAAGGAACGAGGTCTATTGGGGTTCAGAAATGCACATTTGGATTGCCGAGGAGGGTCATAAGATCTAGACTGTGAGATCATTTTTCAGGGGTTGAGATTTATCAGAAAGAAGCACAATACATATGCTTTCCTACATGGCATGCATGGATTGGCTAATTTCTTGTGACATGGATTGAGAAAAAATGCAGATTTTTGGCCCAATATTTTTTTTGCCAATTCTGCAATTAAAAATGAGGCCGAATCGATTTTAATTGCTACCACTTTCCTAAAAAAATAGCATTAATTGATAAAAATGAAGCCAATTATTTTGTAAATTCAAATCAACCTTTAAAATTTGACATCTTTGAAATAAAATTGAGATAAATTATTTATTAAACTAATTAATTAAGCTTCTTACTTTAAATAATGTAAAAATAATTATTTATAAAAATTGAATAATCATAGTAATGAAAACTATAATTATTTGAAAATTGTTATAGCTTTTGATGCGCCGAAAAGTTGTGGCACAAAACGACGCTTTTAACCTTATTGTGGTTCTTAAGTATGTTTTTAGTAGATATAATGGGGGTGTGTTTCTATGTTCAGGTACAAAAGGTTGTGGAATGAAAGATGGAAGCTTGAGTTGAAAATCATGATTCTGGGTTGGTGGAAGTAGTTGACGAACCGTGGAATCGAAGAACGGTCCATCTTGAGAGTTGTATAGAAGAGTTAGGAAGGTTACAAGTTAAGGCCAAAATGAAGACCAAGAAGATGGTTCGTTGATGTCCTACTAATCGTAGAAAACTTTCAGAAAAGTAGGAAAATGTAGTCGAATTCAGCAACACAATTGATGCCCCGTGAAACTAAAGGACGGGCCATCTTGTTAGTCATGGAAAATGTTCTGATAAGGTGCTAAATGATGAGATGAAAACCACAGCCAAGTCGACGGCTCATGAAATATTTGACGGATTGTGGTTTGAGCTATCACTAACTATTGGAATCGAATCAATAGAAATCCACGGGCGACTTCCACTTTTCACGGACCATAGTTGCAATGGATGGTCCGTGGAAGTTTGACAGGGCCAAGTTTTCCCAATTTGCATAGGATAAGACTGGTATTTTTAAAATTATTTTCCATAGGGTTTCTTTGGAGGTTACTCTCTAAGACAGAAAATAATATTTTGTGTATGAGGAGAATATAAAATTTGTTTGAGTTTTCTTAGTAAAAAGCGTTGACTTTTGGTTTGTGTTCTTGATTTGTGAAGAAGATTGATTCTTTTTTCTTTTGATAATATACATCCAAGTTCTCTTATTCATCTGTTGTAAGTTATCTTGATGACTTTGTATACTCAAGTTGATATGATTAACCTAAGTATGAGTAGCTAAATTTCATAACTAGGATTAGAGGAACCATGATGGAATAACGAACACCGGGTAATGAAAATAGTGATTCTTGAACGCTAAATAGGAGTGTATTGTTATTCTCTTTGTTTTAATTCGCTTTTAGTAGTTGCAAATGTTAAAACATGCATGTATCCTTAACTTTCTTGACCAAAGGAGTTTAGGTTAGGAAAAGAGAATAATAATAGAGATTTGAGACTATTAAGTCTTATCTAATGACTTGAGCTCTAACAAGGATAGTCAATCCAAAACTAATGAAGAGGGAAAAAAGTACCAACACCTAAAGTTCGAGAATATTTAGAGTGAATTGCATCTATGTAGATTGAGAGACGTTAGATAAACTAAATAATCAGTTTTGTGTGAATATCACTGGGATAGATCACTAATACAGTAAACATACTAAGTAATAAGATCACGGGGAACACAGTCCCAGTACATTCTTATTTACTGAAGAAAATCTAACAATTCTCACACACTTGTTACTATTACTGGAAGCCTTTAAGTTTTATAATTTTTCCTATTATAACCCCCCTCTAGAAATATTGGCTACCTGTTGAATACTCAGGTTTGACCAATTTCTCACCATATTCCTTGTTGAATTCAACCCCAACATATTTTGGTTCTATATTTGACAGAGACTGCTTTATACTTTATTACAAGGTATAATAGGTGTTATCAAATTTTGGCACTGTTGTCGAGGAATACAGTTTACAGTTAGTTGAATAGTGTTCAAATTCTTTTTGTAGTCTTTATTTCTAATTTTATGTTATTTTTGTTTATTACAGTAGTTATGGAAAATACAAATAGACAGCCTAATCTGCCACTAGGAGAAGAGTTGACAGAAGCACAAGGAGTTGAGGCTGTGGAACAAGCGCAGGAGGCTCGACTAGCTGAGGCAGGTAGGATGGCTGAAGCCATAGAATTTGTGGCTGCTCTTGCAGATAGAAACAGGAAAAATCCTCCACATCACTGTGGGAAACAAGCCATACATAATGTGCTTTATAAGGAGGAATTTTATCTTTAAGAAGTTGCATTCATAGGTGTCGTTGTACTACCTCCTCTGTCAGTGAATGCTAAGTTTGACATTACCAACACCATAATGTAGTTTGCTGAGTATGAAGGGGTTATTTATTGGATTATCTTGCGAGGATGTGAATTAGCACTTTAAAAATATCATAGGGATCTGTAAAGCTTATAGACTACTAGGGGTAACTCGAAAGGCCATAAAGCTCAGGTTATTTTCCTTCTCCCTCACAGGTGAAGCTACACTATGGCTAAATGAGCTGCATGATGAGTCGATCACTACCTGGTTGGAGTTAACCACAACTTTCTTTGAGAGATTTTTCCCACCGTCCCAGATGATTCAGCTAAGGGACAAGATAAAAAACTTCAGAGAATTGGTGAGTGAATCCTTACATGAAGCTTGGCTCAGGTTCCAGAAGTTGAAGCAGTGTCCTAATCATAAGTTACCAAAAGACGTGCTTTTGGAAATATTTTACAAGTCATTGAATGTTACAAACAAGGCAGTTGCTGAAGGCTCTATGATGGCACATACTTTTGAAAAGGCCAGTAAGATACTGGATAATATGACTAAAACTAACAAAGACTGGCACACCAGGGAGTTAGAAGCTGCAGCCATCAACTATTCTAAGTGATTGATTGTAGTGTAGAGAAGAAGAGATAAGGAGCGCGAGCAGGACATGGTCCATATAAAGACTCAATTGGACCTGATCACCAAACACTTAATAGGTCTATCCTCGTAGAAACTTCATGTAGTTGTTCTTTAAGATAAAGCACCCAGGTACGATACTATTACCTAGAATTGGAGGAAGAGACAAACTTTGTCAATAATCAGATGGGGGGATCCCTGGGCCAACACAAAAGGGTCTAATCGAAACTTGTGGTGCCAAGGTTAAGGGAATCAAGGTCAGAACTATTATGAAAACAATAATTATGGCCATTTAAGGTACAAAGATAGAAGACCTAGGTTTGTGGAGAAATAGAGATGGTTAGGGAAATGTTAGAAATAGTACGTATGTACCACCATGGGCCAGAGAACAAGATGGTAATAATGCTTCTAGTACCAAGGTAGAGGACATGCTTTCCTGTTTGTTGAAAAAGGTGGAATCCACAGATATAACTGTCAACGAAATCTGGGGATATTTTTCAAGTATGGGTCAGTTGGTTGATTCACACTCTACTTCTAACAAACAAGTAGAGGAACATATTGGACAATTGTTAGTAGCACAGAATTGAAGATAGAAAGGTGCTTTGCCAACTGACATGTTCTAAACCCTAGGAATGATGGACAATGCATCGTTACTAATAGGAGTGGGAAAATGACAATTAGTGAGCCCAAATATATTAAGAATGCCGATGAAAAGGCATCTGTTCTAGATCCATTGGTAGAAGCTGCTAACACTGATATGGAAGTTTTGACTGAGTCAGAGAAACTGGTTGCTACTAAGAAGGAAAAATAGAGCGAAGGCTTACAACTATTCACTCAAATACCAAGGCCATCTCCCCCTTCTCCTCAACGCCTCAAGAAGAAAGCTAAAAATAGTAAGTTTCACAGGTTTATTTATATGTTGATACATTATCTATTAATATTGCATTGGTTAAAGCACTAGAGAAGATGTTAGGTGTATTCTAAATATATGAAGGATTTAGTGACCAAGAAGAGGACAATTAGTTTCTATCCAGTGGGAAACTTGCACCACTTTAGTGCTATTGCATCCCACTCCTTTATTCAGAAGAAGGAGGACCCTGTGCTATTTAGGTGCCTGCATCAATCTAATACCGCTATTAATATATGAACAAGTAGTCTTGGAAATCCTTAGACCAACTATGGTGTGGCTGTTGGTGGCTGACCACACAATTAAGAAATCGATTGGCATATTGATCGATGTGCTAGTGAAAATGAAGAGTTTCATCATTCCAGTAGATTTTATGATATTGCATTGTAATGTAGATTTTGAAGTCCCTATCATCTTGGGACAATGTTTCTTGGCCACCAGTAGAGCACTGGTAGATATGGAGAATGGTGAATTAAAGTTTTGACTGCAATAATGAGGAGATGGTTTTTAATGTATGCAGGTCTATGAAGAAGCCAACTTATATGAGTTTCACATGTGTTATTTACACCATGGAGGAGATAGTCAAAGTTATGATAGAGGAAGCATTAGTGATCAAAGCTCTGGTAGCTGTGGTAATGGACTTAGTGGATGAAAGTTGTGAAGGATTCGAGGAAATAGTGATTTTGGTGGTTGGTATGGGTTTTTCTCATTTTCAACAAGGAAGCTGGATCTAGAATTGAAAAATAGAGTAAGCCCACCTGTGAAGCCATCAATTGAAGAGCCACTAGTCTTGGAGCTTATCTTCTTGTTGCCTTCCTTCGGTATGTGTTTCTTGAGCCTCATGACATCTTACTAGTGATTATTTCTACAAAGTTGTTGGAATGGTAGGTTGAGTCATTGGTATCTATTTCGAGAACATATAAGAGAACTATTGGATGGTCCATTACTGACATTATCAGAATTCCACCTGGAATTTTCCATACAAGATCAAACTCAAGGAAGATTGCATCCCTAACACTGGGCATTAGATGATGTAGGACCCTCTATGCAGGAGGCAGTAAAGAAGGAAATCATCAAGTTATAAGATGCAGGAGTACGATATCCCATCTCAGACAGTTAGTGGGTCAACTCAGTGCTGTCTGTACCAAAAAAAAGGTGGTGTGATAGCGGTTTAGAATGAGAAGAACAAACTGGTCCCGACAAGAATAGTGACCGGCTAGAGAGTCTGTATGGACTATTATAAGCTGAATAGTTAGGCGTAAAAGGATCACTTTCCAATTCCTTTTATAGACCAAATGTTAGATAGACTCGCGGGCATGGCTTATTACTGTTTTCTGGATTGATATTCCAGTTACAACCAGATCTCTATTGCTTTTGAGGATCAAGAAAAGATGACCTTTAGATGCCCTTATGGGACATTTCCTTCAAGCGGATGCCCTTTGGGTTGTGTGATGCACCGGCTATCTTTCAGAGGTGTATGATGGCCATTTTCTTAATCATAGTGGAAGACACAATTGATATATTCATGGATGAAATCTCGGTGGAGGGTGATTTATTTGAAGACTGTTTGGCTCATTGATCCCACAGAGAATATGGTGAAAAATTAGTCAAACATGAGTATTCAATCGGTAGTCAATATTCTAAAGGGATGGGGTTTGCAATAAACAGAAGTAATTTAAACTAGATGTTTGTGAACTTGTTGATTTTGATTAATATATGAGAATAAACTAGGTCCGTGTCCCCATGATTTCATAACATTGTAGGTTTATTTTGTTAGTGATCTATCCCAGTGAATTTCACTCAAAATAGATGATTAAGTCCATCTAACGTATCTCGACCTACATAGATGAATGTCACGCTAAATCCTCTTGGGTATTAGGTGTTTTTTTCCCTCATCATTAGTTTTGGACTGACTATCCTCAGTTAGAGCTCAAGTTAATTAGATGAGTGTTAATAGCCTCAAATTTCCATTGTTATTCTATTTTTCTAAGTTAAACCTTTTTAGTGAAGCAAGTTCATGATATAGACGAGTTTCAACATTTGGAACCGCTAAAAGAAAATTAAAACAAAGAGAATAGCAATACAATTATGTTCACCATTCAAGAATCCCTATTATATTTTACTACGTTCGTTAATCCATCATGGTTTTCACAATCCTAGCTATATATTTAGATACTCATGTTTGAAGAAACAATAAAAAAAAATATGAATAAGAAACCATAATGATTACTTACAATAAGATGAAATTGTTTGAAAAATCTTGAAAAGTTAAAATACAAACACAAGAACTTGATGTTTTCTCTCAATAATGACAAGAAATAATACGTTACACCACTTGGAATAATGTGTGTACTATAGGGTGAATGTCTAATAAAAATATCCTAGGGGGTATTTATAGTAGTAGTAGAATTAGTTTTTCTTTCTCCTGCTCTTAGTAGGACTTAAATTTTCAAAAACTGGCCTAAACGAAACCTTTTGCATGCTCATGATGAGTTGGTAATTTACCAACTCATTAGGCTTTTAAGAATGAGCTTCTGCTTTGTTTTCAACTCATCTAGGAAGGTTTTATGTCTTTTCCCTATTATTTTGCAGGTATTAGGCTCAAACAAAGAAAATAAAAAATTGAACAAAAAATAGGTGCTGGGAAAGGGAGACCTACGTTTCGCAAGTTTGACACCGGCGAATCGCAGGTGAAACACTGAAGTAAACTGCCCTTTAGCTGGACGGAAGCCGTGGAGCATAGTCAGGCACCTGAAAATGCAGAAGCTGAACTGGACGATCTGCCATGACCTGTGAGCACCCACGTTTCGGGGATGGGCACTTGCGAAACGCAGGTGCCGCACAAGTGAATTCGAGCGGAGAAGGGAAGAGCTAGAAATTCAGGTAGAAAAAGGAGTAGACTTTCCCTAGTTTGTACAGAGATTTTTCATCTTTGTAGAGAGAGAGCTTTTCGGATTAGCTAATTTTGTAGAGAGAGAAATAGAGAGGTAAGGAAGAGATAGTCTTTTTCTCCTTCTTCTTCTTCAATACTTTTAGGGTAAGAAATTCTCTATTGAAGTGTACATTGAAGCTCAAATTTATTATTCAATTATGAATATGACTGAATCTCTTATTGATTTCATTATCTTACTTACATTCGCGAGTAGCTAATTTGATTGCTAGGTGTATGTGCTTGATGTAGGTTGAGATTTGATTGGGTGTTGTTAATTTATTCTTATAATTACTTATTATGCATGAATTTAATTCTTTCTCTAAGTTTTAATGTAAATATTTATGGTTGCAAACATAGCTTGAAAATACTTATCTTGTTTTTTGCTTGAAAAAGGGAAGTAAGATATGGGTGAGAATGCATAAGTGGGGATTTGAGTATTGCAAATGTGGGGTTGGGCTAGGAATAACCAAAACGCATTTTCATAACTTAAAATAAGGATTAAGGCTAGAAATAACTTAATTCTTCCCCAAGTCAATATGAGTAATGTGTTAATTGAGCTTGAGGTTTGAAAGAACTCAAGTAGACGATGCCCAAGTGGTCGAAAGACACAGGGTATAGACTTTTCCATGGCTATTCATGTTATTAATTGATTCTTAAGACTTGTTGATTAACCCCATTCCTATCAATGGCCCATCAATAGCGCATCCCTATTATTTTCTCTCATTGTTGCTTCAACTTGCATTACTTCATTTTGATATTGAGTAGAATTATATAGTGTATTTATTTTTCCCCTAATATTTATATAATGTATTGTGATACAATGATGCTAACAAGTTTAGGTTGACATACAACTCTAGTAGTGATCTACCCCTATTCCCTGTGGATTCAACCCTGACTCATAATGTTGGATAAATTATATTGCTAATGACCGTGTACGCTCTCTCCTAGAGAGAAGTAAATTTGGACATGATCAGCTCATAATGGAGAAATGGCTCTGCGACACGGCTATCTTTGCGGCATTCTGGATCCACAATACAGAGCTTGGTGCATAGACCCTACTAATTTTTACTCCTCCAAACTTCAGCCAAGTATGCAACACGAAACTCCTTTCGGAGGCTTGGCTTCATGAAACTAACCTCATGTTTGCCTCAAAACTTGTCCCTTTTGAGTCCTAAGTCATCAACACTTGTTGTTCAATGCCAAATTAGCCAAATCTTAGCACTTTTCAACTTGTAAACTTCTAATCATGTGCCTTAGATCTTTTTTCACAAATATCAGATAAAACTAAAGTGACACTATTCGGGTCCAACTCACACGCAAGTGTACTGGGTCGTGCAAGTTATGTTGGGCGTATTTACTCACTTATTTGCCATATATTTCCCATACTTAGCAATGTTTTAAGAACAAAATATGTATGATTACTTTGGTTTTATATAATATTTTTGAAAAGATCTAAAACACAAGATTAGATATTTGCAGGGATAAAAGTGATTTGTGTTGACTTATTTGAGGCTTAAAAGAACAAGTGTCACCAAGACAAACTCAAAGGGAGAAAGTGCCACTGCAAAATGGAGGTTGGCATCACACAGCCATGTCAGGGCACTAACCTGTGCAACGTGCAGGGCACATTAGTGTAAAGAGTTGCGTGATATGATGCTAGAATGGCGCAAGGAGAGGCGTGACGCAGACCTTGTTCTGCCAATTAAAAGCTGCAAATTTCAATTTTAGTCCAAGTAGGAATAGATGCAGATTTATTCTACTACTATATATACCCCCTTTTAGAACCTTTTTGGTGTCAAATATTAGTCCAATCAGTTGAAAAAGTTTAATTCACCACTTAATCATTGATTATTATTGTTGTAAGTGTGGAAAATATTATTCCATACATTTATTGGAAGAAAAACATCAAGTTCTTGTGATTCTAGTTAGCTTTCAAGATTTGTCAAATAATTTCATATTATTGTAAATATTTCAGCATGACTTCTTATAAATATTATGTGATTGTATCTGCAAACATGAGCGGATAATATCTTTAAATAGGGTTTTGGGCACCATGATGGATTAATTGAAGTAGAAAAAATAAAAGAGTGATTCTTGAATGGTGAATTGTTATTCTCTTTGTTTTAATTAGTTTTAATGGTTGCAAACCTTGAAACGTGCTTGTATTATCAACTTGCTTGACCAAAGAGATTGAAGTTAGGAAAAGAGAATAACAATAGAAATTTGAGACTACCAACCCTCATCTAATTAAATTTCTAATCGAGGATAGTTAATCCAAGACATATGACAAGGGAAAAATATGAACACCTAAAGTCCGAGAGGATTTAGAGTGAAATTCATCTATGTAAGTCGAGAGACGTTAGATGAACTTAATCATCAGTCTTACACAAAATTCACCAGGATAGAACACTAATATAATAAGCCTACTATGTTATGAATTAATGGGGACTAGAGTCCGAATTACTTCTCATAAATTTAATAACAAAAAACTCTTTGCTTAACATTACTTTTTATTTTATTTGCAACCCCCTTTTCGAAATATTGACTACTGGTTAGTTTACTCACTGTTAATATAATATTTTTGATCTATTCCCTGTGGGATTGACCTCAACCTAATTGGGTTACTATTTGACAGTGACCTTTTTATACTTCATTGTGAGGTATAATTGTAGCGTGATCAAAGTTTGGCACCATTGCCAGGGAATATGGTTTTAAAATAGTTAATTGATATTTAACTCCTTGTAGTATTTATTTCAAATTTTATATTTTTTGTTTGTTTTTGTTTTTGATTTTTCACAGGTTAGCATGACAAACCCAGTGACACAACTTAACCTCCCTTTGGAGGAAGAGTTTACAGAGGCGCAGCGGGCCGAAGCTGCGTGACTGACGGAGGAAGCTCAACTAGCTGACTCATCTAGGAGAGTCGATGTCATGCAATTAGCTGCTGCCTTGGCAAAATACAATAGACTAAACACCATCGTCCTTATGGACGTAATGTTGTACGAAATATGCTCTTTGAGAGGGAGTACGAGTAGGAAGAAGTTGGCCAAACTGGAGCCATTGTTCCACCCCTATTGCCAGCTAATGCTAAGTTTGATGTTACAAGTACAATGATGCAATTGTTGAGCATTTAGGGGTTGAACACAATTGTTAAGCATTAAGGGGTTGTTCAATGGTTTGTATGGTGAAGATCCAAACCATCACTTGATCAATTTTACTGGAATCTTCAATGCATACTGACTGTCAGTTCTTAGTAAGAGGCTATTAGACTTAGGTTATTTCCTTTCTCACTTACAGGGAAACTACTCTATTGTTGAATGGATTCTAGATGAGTCTATTACCACCTTGGGAGAACTAACTATAGCTTTTTTGGAGAGGTTTTTCCCACCCTCACGGATGATTCAGTTGAGAGATGAGATCAATAATTTTAGACATCTACACCATGGAAGCCTTACATGAGGCTTGGATGAGATTTAAAAAGAAACTGAAGCAGTTTCCTAATCATGAGCTTCTGGAGGAAGTTTTTCTGGAGGTATTTTACATATCACTAAGCGCCACCAACAAAGATATAGCAGATGGGATAGAAGAGGGGTCTATGATGGGTCATACTTTTTCAGAGACTAGTGAAATCATAGATAAGATGATGAAGACCAACAGGGCATGGTACACTCAAGAATCTGAGGTTGCTGCAATAAATTATTCTAAGGGAATAAAATGCAGAGCGTTGGAAGAAAGAAAAAGAATGGGATCGGGGTATGGACAATATCAAAACCCAATTAGAATTGATCACCAAGCACCTAACAACAATGAGCTCACAAAAAGTGCATCTGGTGAATGATCAAGAAAAAGGGCCTAGGTATGACAATTACTACCCTGATATGGAAGACGAGGCTAATTTTGTCAACAATTATGGGGATTTTCGAGCCAACACCCAAGGGTCTAACCAAGACTCTTGGCGTCAAGGCCAAAAAATCAAGGTTGGAAGTGCTATGACAATAACAATTATGATAGTTCTAGGTTTAGAGATGGAGACCATGGAAACTGGTGAAACCGAGATGGATAGGAAAATAATAGTTATGGAGCATACCTTTCCACCTAGGGCTAGAGAACCAGCTGTGAATGACTCTAGTAGTGCGAGAATAAAAGATGTGATAAGCAAGATGCTAAAAAAGTTTGACTCTACAAAAGCAGGGATTAAAGAGATGCGCAGAGAATTATCGAGTTTGAGTCAGCTAGTGGATTCATATTTTACATCCATTAAGTAGTTGGAGCATCAAATAGAGAAAGTCTCTATAGCACTTAATCAAAGACAGAAAGGGTTCCTGCCAAGTGCTACAGTCCTAAACCCTAGGGAACATTGCATAGCCATCACTACTAGGAGAGAGATTGTGCTAGATAAGGAACCCACCATAGAAAGGGGTATTGCAGTAGAGAATGAATTTGTAGACCTCAAAAAATAAGTCCCTCAGCAGAATAAGAAGAAGGCCAAAGAGAGTAAGTTTCAAAAATTTATTGCCCTTCTAAAGCAGCTTTCGGTAAACATTCTTTTATTGAGGCTCTTACGCAAATTTCCGGCTATACAAATTAGATGAAAGATCTTGTCAAAAGGAAAAATGCAGTAAGATTTTAATTGATAGAGAAAAATTGTAGCGCCTTAGTTAAACACATCTTAGCTCTAAAAAAGGAGGATCCCGGGGCTTTTACTATTACATGTACAGTGGGATCCTTTAACTATAAATAGGTTATGTGTGATAGGTGCAAGTATAAACTTGATGCCACTCATGATATTCAAGTAGATGGGTCTAGGAGCACCCAAACGGACATCATGCGGCTACTCATGGCCGACCGCACAATGAAGATGCCCCTGTGCATATTAAATGATGTCTATGTAAAAGTGGATGATTTCATCTTTCCAGTGGCTTTTTCATTCTGGATAGTGAAATTAATTTTGATGTTCCCATCATATAGTAGGGAATCCATTCTTGGCCACCGCAAGGGCATTGGTTGATGTGAAACGGGGTGATCTTAAGCTTTGGCTAAATGGTGAGAAAGTCATGTTCAAGATTTGCAAAAATTCAATAACGCCAAAAGACTTGAGGGTCGTATCTGTCGTAAATGCTATGGACGAGGAGTTCCACCTGAGTAAAAACGGGTATCTTGATGAAGTTTGAGCACTCAAGATACTTACGTCGTGTCGCGACGTTAAATTAGTCACTGCTTGAGATGCAACCAAAGGTAATTTAAATTTTTGATTCTTTTAGTTTGTTTTGGAGTTGATTTGTTTGTTAAAGTGTGTAGGAATTAAGTCATAAATTTTGGAGAAAAAATTGGATCATAACAATTGAAAATAAAGCATGACGGGCAGTCCAAGCAACACACCCGGTAGGGAGGTCAACGACACTGAGCAGAGTCTCTGCCAGGGACTCTGCAACGTGAAGCTAGACCCCTGTAGGGAGTTCCTTGATGTGGAGGGGGATAGCAGGGGCAATAAAGTCAAAAAATGCGGGTCGACCTGACCCACGGGGTGTTTTAAATTGCAAAACCTAGATTTTTCCTCACTTTTCTCTATAGCTTTGCGCCGCAAACCCCCATACTCTCTCAAAATCCTCTTCCAAAACTTCATCTCCCTCCTAAAATGTTTCAAAATTCCTTCACCCAAACCATAAAAAAATTCATTTTTCTTCAATTTCACCAAAAATGGCTCCAAAATCTACCAAGGGGAAGGGAGTGGCTTCTTCAAGATAAGGTACTAAGAGAGCAAGGATAGGTTAAGAGGCACCAATGGAGGATGCTAGAATGCCTCAACAACCACCAAAAGGATTTGAAATCCATTGGATCACGGAACAAGAAGGTAAAAAGTGATTTAAATAGCACAAAGAGTAAATATTCTCATGAATTATGCCATGATAGAGATTGTCTAGCTTTTGAATTCCTTCATATGATTGAAAGAATACATACTTTTGGGTTGGATTTTGTGTTCAATGACCCAGAGTGTGTAATTTAAATGAGGCGAGGAATGTTTTTGGAAAATTGGGAGTCGAAGGAGAGGAGTAACTAAGTAAAAATTAGAGGGCAAATTGTTAATTTCACGCCCACTAGTTTGACTGTATTGCGTGGTATTTTGAATATTGACCCATAGTTGATGAAAGACCTTCTCTTGAGGAATCTATATAGAGAAATTTGACATACTCTAGTGGCCTTAGATCTGTGGCAAGATGGACCCGACATCAGCAGTTCGGGTGTTACATAATTGTTCCATATGCCCATATGAGCAGGGAGGCAAGAATATGGTTAAAAATTATTTCTGGCTTCTTGGTGCCTCCAAAAGCATGGGACATATGTGACTAAGGAGAGAGTTTGTCTAGCGATTTTCTTTGAAGACTGGGAGGCCAATAAATTTTGGGGTGATTTTAAGAGATGTCTTGAGGCGTGCGAGGGTGAAGAAGAGACAGAGATTTAGTTTTGGGGATCTCTTGACCCAATTTCTTAGACTACAACAAATTGAGGAGGAGGTGGTTTATTATAGACAGAGGTATGGCCCAAAGGGGCTAGATGTATCAAAGATAAAGGAGCCCAAGGGTATACACGGTCCAGTGTTGTCCATCAGTGACCGCAATGCGCGCATTGATTATATTCGGAGTTACTTGTATGACATGCAAATGCTTCACCTGAGGATGAGCGGGGTGACGGAGGAGCAACTGTAGCAGTTGAGCATCAACTATCCATTGAGTGAGCATTCTCGAGCTCTCTGTAGTGTTGAGCTAGAGGTTGAAGAGCCCTTGATAATGATGATGCCATTGATGATGAGCAGGCTCGAACTGAATCCGATTTGGTGTCTGATGCTAATGATGGAGAAGAATCAGTAATTGGGCAAGCTACTTATGCCCCCATAGATGAAGAGGACTAGGCCCAAGGAGTTCTTCTTTCATCCTTTTTACTTGTGTTTTATTATTTTAGCACCAAGGACAGTGCTATTGATTAATGGCGGGGTGGGAGAAGTAAACTTCCTTGTACGATTTATGCCTTAATTTCTAATTTATTCATGGTGGTCTTAGATTTTTTTTGAGATGTATAACTTGGGACCTGCTAGCTTGTAGTAGTTTTTGTATGTTTTTGGTTTTGTTTTTATTTGGATTCTCCCAGTTTTTCTTTTCGGTGGATAGTCCCTTGGAACCGACTAGAGTGTCTAGGTTTTTTTAGTCATAGTCATGACTTTTTCGGATGATGGATTAATGACAACTATCTTAAGGGTAAATTAGCCATTGGTAGGAAAGCAAGAACTTAAAACCTTATGAATGCTAGGTGCTTCACTCAGGATATCATTGAGACTTTGTATAAATTCACTCAAAAATGCATGAAAAGCTAGAAGCACTTAGACTTTTGGAACTTGACTCCTATCCTTAAAAAATTGGGATTAATAATGTGAGACATTCTTTATGGATATGTGTGTTTATGTAATCATCATTGCCATTATTGAATCATTTGTGCCGTTGTGTATGAGATATTTTTTCCTACTCCGTGCTTGCAATTTCATGTCTAGAACTTTCGCGGTGTATGTGCTAAGAGAAATGAGAATGTTGAATCTAGAAAGTGATATAGGCATTTCTTTAGTAGCCTATTTGTATCTTGATTTTATCGACCGTGTCGTTGTTCGGGACCAGTCATTTGTCTTGGGCCTGGAAACCNTGATATAATTTTCCTAGTTAGCCATTTTGGGCTTTAGCCTATTCTTTTGATAACCATACGACAAGCTTAATCCCTTTTATTCTATTGACCTTTGTTCGATCCAAAAGACTCCTACAGAAATTTAGTTGAAAATTTTACATAAAAGCACAAGTGAAGAGAAGAAAAAGGGGAAACACTAAAGTGTGGAAATTAAAAGAGAAGAAAAGGGTGAAAATTACAAAACAAGGAGGGTGATGTGGTGGGAAAGAAAAAGAGAAAACTATTGAAAAAAATAAATGGATCAAGAATGAAAAGAATGAAAAGAAAAATAAATTTTGGATGAGATTAATATTGAAAACTCCCTACTAGTCACCTAAGTTGTAAATTTTAAACAAAGAAAGGTATAAGGAGAAAACTAAGGAGATTAAAGAATGTGCTAAAAAGTTAAAGAATTGTGAAGTATTAAAGTACTTAGGGAGATTAGTCACTATCTTGGCCAAATAGTTCGTGCTCCTCCCTTAGCCTACATTACAACCATCTTATGTCACGACCTGAGTGTACACCCAGGCCGTAACACTGGACCTGAAATCATGAATGACTCCAAGCTAACCCATGACACATACATAACATGATTCATAGCATATAAATAAGCGAAATTAATTTGAGCAAACACAAATGGAAGTCTACGATATCGTAATGAAACAAAACTGAGTCAATAGGTCACAAACCTGGAATCTAAGCATCTAGTTTGAAAAGCCTTTACACATACGATGAGCTGAAGGGACAAAACCCCCAACTAGCTTTACTGAAGTCTAAAACATGAAGGACATAAATATAAAAGCATAAATATGATAAGTGTCCTCGAAAGATGAGGACTAATCAAACTGGGGCTAAATTAGACTGAGGCGGCAGCGGAGCTAACGTCGAGGCTGATACTGATCATTTGAACCTATATCATAAGATGATATAGCATAGAGTACGGTCAGTACTTGGAATGTACTGAATATGTAGGATAAGTAAAACATGCTTGAAAATTGTAAAAATAAGATTATGAGTATAGAATAAGTTAGAACATGAGTGTAGGGACAACATGCTAAAATCATGATCATGATATAGTAATAAATATGAGTTATTCATTATAAGAAGAAACACAATGACCCAGAGTTTTGAAAGTAAGATCATATATTTCTTCATACTTGAAATCATAATAAAACTTATAAAACTGATTAATGGGCCGAACACACTATAAAACATGATATTGTAAATCCTGAAACATGTACAACTAAAACAAAAGGAACAATGGGAGACTTCGTCATAACCAACACCATCATGATATAGATTACATGATGCCCCAACTATCTCGCTTAAGTGGGAAGAGTCATCCTAAGCCTTGCCAGGGCAAAGAACGATTAAGGTGTGATATCACTAGTGTGCCCTCGGGCGGGGGAAACACTCTCTTGAGAGGTCCCAAATAAGAATATATACCTACAATGGCGTGTAGTTATGAGACTTGGATCCTCAGAATCCATGACTTACTCGGTGCTAGACCCTACTCTCAAAACATGTATATAGCTCATAATTGTATCCTCAAAACAAAGCTTAAATCTCTTTATTGGGAGTCTTGACTCCAAAATATCTCTTTAAAACTTATCTTGTGAGACTTGGCTAAAATCATGGTGAAACATACTTGATTTATATGGGTTTGCTCAAATCATGAAATCATGCATACTTTGATTAAAATCATTGTAACTTGAGAATCATAAATTCATGAGAGAATCTAATAGAAAGCATACATTAATAATCATAAAATATGGATTGAATCATAACAGAATCATAGAGTTTCATTCAATTTGAATCTAACCTTAGAAGTTCATGAAATCATGCTTGAAACTATAAATTCATAGATTCATGAGAGATTTGATAAGGAATATGTAATTTTAGTCATCCACACATAAATTGAATTTTAAGGGAATTGATTTCAAGAGGAACATGAAGGGATTCACCCACAATGAGAGATTAGGGCATGAGTGCGTGATATCATAACTTCAATTGAAAGGGGTATGAGGGTGGAAGAAACCCTCATTAAAAGACCTATGTACTTGGGTAAATTGTATTCTTGACTTGCCTTGAAAATTCAAGAGAAATTGAGATGATGATACCCTATCTTGACTTTGGGAAGAACCTTCAAGTATGGCTATTTTGAAAGAATGAGGAGTTAGGCCACGTTAAACCCCTTAATATACTCTTTAAGAAACCCAAAACGACTTCACTTAGGGTTAGAAGCTTAGAAAGTTACGAAAATATCCCTGAAAAATTGTATTTAAAAAGATGACTACCAGTCATCACGATTCATACCACGAGTCATACCTATATAACATGACTTGTGGTATCCATCCGTTACTTGGTAGTCCAATTTTCTAGTTCTATGATCCTTATACAATGAACACTCACCACTACTCATTGTTTCCTACAATGAGTCATTACATGACTTGTGGTTAGGGAACCTATCCTCTGCACTTTCACACAACGATTGCTTGCCACGACTCGTCCCACCACACATCAAGTCATATTGTGACTCCTTACTTCCAAGGCCTGCAACTCAAATGAATGTCATGAATCCTGACCACAACTTGTTACAAGGACCCACGAGTCATACCATGACTCTTCATATCAAGACTTCCTTTGTAAATGCAACCGATGACTCATGACGATGAGTCATACCCACTAACCACAACTTGTGGTGTGG
This sequence comes from Datura stramonium, assembly GCA_018107945.1. Taxonomy (NCBI): domain Eukaryota; kingdom Viridiplantae; phylum Streptophyta; class Magnoliopsida; order Solanales; family Solanaceae; genus Datura; species Datura stramonium. The sequence continues at coordinate 275,105 of JACEIK010001318.1, forward strand.
ACTCATGCTATGGGAAATGAATAATCGAGAAACTTATCACGACTCTTCCTATAATCAATCACATCACCCCACGACTTGTACCACGAGTCGTGTTGTGGAAATTTTGCAAATTTTTTTGTTGATCAAATTCTAATTCCCGAGTCTAGTCTTAGAAAAATTTGGGGTGTTACATTATCTCCCCCATGGGAATATTCTTCCTCTAATGGAGACTAAATAAGCTGAAAAGATAGGGAAAGAGTTGATAAAGACACTGACAATGGAATACTCTAAAAATTAGAAGATTAGAAAGGAGGAAGGAATTGATTCTTAAAAAGAGAAGAAACAAGAAATAGTGAATCAGTTAAGAAGAAGTACAAGAAGAAAAGGGGGAGGGAACTCAAACAAGGAATCTTACCATTGGAGAAATCCAAGTTATGGTTCAAAATAAAACAAAAAGGACATAACCCAAAGAGAACCTACAAAGGTCTCATAAGCCACAAGACTACTACTAATATATTAAATCAAACTTTATTACAATTAAGAGAAAGAACCCCCTTTATATAGAATCCTAGAAGGGGCTGGTCAAAGACTCAATTAAAGAAATTATGTTCCCTAGGGACATAGAAGGATGCCCACACTTAGACCAATGTAGTCAACATAGATTAAAAGAAAATACTAAATGGAATTGAATGCTGTCACACACAAAGTCCTAGAAACTCAACATCTATAAAACAACTCTTTAATATTCTAGAAACTAATTAAAAATTACTGCAATATTTTCTCCCATTGGCGCTGATTTGGGCCCATTTCATCTCCTTTGGAACTTTAATTTGGGCCTCCAAATAGATGTGAGAGTTGAAGAAAATATCCTCATTGGGCTTGAGATCTTCCATCACAAGACACTTTTTAATAGTTAATTGCAGCCCATTTGAGTTTGTCTTGAAATTTTTTATTTAATGAAACTTTCAAATCCTTACCCATGTCTTTAAATGACTTTGAGCTGCCATGAATGCTATCATTCTCTCCTTCTTAAAGAAGATTCATCCTCGAATCTTGACATTGACTATATCTGCACCATCATTGGATTTGAGCTTATTTGGTTGCTATCATTCTCCCTCACTTAAAGAAGATTTGTCCTCAAAGCTTGACCAATACCTACAACTAACATGATAAGAAAAATTAGTAGGAGGTAAATAAAGAAAGTAGAGAAAGCATTTGGTAAAAATAACACCAGGTAGTGACCATGCAACCACTTAACCCATTTAGTTCTTTTATGCACAAACACCCCTTTCAAATATCCAAGTACTGCACCATTTAACAAAATAATGTAATTACCCACACAAGCAGTTAAAACACAATTCATATGCTCTTTAAACAATAGAGGGTCACTAACTAGACCAAAAGCATATGAATACCAAACAAACATACCATATTTGCTCTTGTTAAACAACTTAACCTCACCATTGGATATACCATAATCAAGATATGGATCAAAAACAATTATTTTGAGAAGTGTCTTTGATTGAACCTGTAAGAAAGGATCTTCAAAACAAGATAAAGATACTAAGAAGTTAGAAACTTGTGATCACTTCTCCCTCTCTACACTTGAGCTATTACATTCATCATTTAGCTCAACATTCTCAATATCTATGGCTTCAAATGCTTGATGTGTCTCATTGCCTTCACTGACAACCTCTCTATTAATATTCTCAAACCATAATAGACTAAAGATCACTTTAAATTCTTCTCCAATATCTTCCCACAATGAGTTATTGTACACTTTAAAACCCCATCCAATTTTAGTTTCTTCCTTAAATGAGGTACTATCATCCTCTTCACAATGTTTTTCCTCAAATTTCTGCATGGATTGAGAAGTGATACTAAAACAAGAAAGATTTAGCAAATTTGAATGTGAACAAGATTCATTCTCTCTTAAATTTTCTTGGACTTGTTCACTCAAGTTACCTTGCACTTCTCTTTCATCACATTGTGATAGAGTGCTCACATGAGAAGAATAATTAAAAAGGGAAGGATCGCTCCCAATTTGAGTTTTATCTTCACTTAAAACTTTGGTCTCATGAATTTGTGGTACAAGTTCTAATTCATTTGAAACAATATAGATCATCAATAAGGTCATACCACATGAGACAATCAAGGTCAAACTTGTCTTCAACTTGCAATTGCTTCCATAAATCATTGGCCTTTACACTTTCCAAATCCTCTTTTAAACTGAATTTCCTTACTTCATGCAATTTTTGTGAACTCTTCATTGATTTCTTCTTCATTGACCTGCACATTTGGAACATAAAGAGTAGAAAAAGAATAAGTTAATTGGTTAGAGGTTGAACAAGAATCTCTCACACTAATGCACTCTATTCTTTTAATCTTTTCATTTTTTTCATTACTTAAATGCACTAGTTCACTCTCTATATTACCTCTCAAACTCACTTCACTCAATTCTTTCTACTCATTCTTACTTTTTGACAACTCACTCTCTTCACTTATCATTTCCTCTCCTTTTTCCTCTCTTGAGTTGTCAAGTTTCCCACCCTTCTCTCTTTATTTTGTCTCTCATCCTTACTTTATTTGGTGTGGAGAGGTTTGTCACTGCACTAGCTCCCATGTACTTCCCAAGAATCTCTCTTTTATTCCTTGGAGGACTTTCAAGGTCAACTCTAGTTTTAGGCTTCTCAAACCTGGTGTTGTTTTCCCTCGTGCATTCCTTTTCCTTTTCAAACACCTCCATTGATCTTCTTACCCTTAATTGATCTTCTTGAATCTCCATAGGTGCCAAAGAAACAAGGGCAGTCTTTTATCCATCATCTTTCACCAAGGAGTACGTATTCTTTTCTGGATCATATGAAGCTTTTCTATAGAGATACCATGGCCTTCCCAATAAGATATGACATGTGAATAAGGGAATGAATAAGGGAACAATATCAAACCAAACCTCATCTTTGTATCTCCCAAGATTAAATCGCACCAGCACTCTCTTGTGCACCTTCACTCCTTTGAAGGTGTAGGGTGAAGCATGCTTAACACAAGATAAATCCACCTTTTTAACAAAGTAAGCACTGACTAAGTTGTGACAAATATTTCTATCAATTTTAGTAGCACATGCATTAGACAATACTTCCATTCTAGTTTAAAAAATCTTGTTAACTCTCTCCTGGCCTCTTCTAGGATTCTTTGCATTTGATTTCCAATCATTTCCACTATAATCATCTATTTTTTCATTCCATTTGCTTTCAAAATTTGTAGGAGACATGAACAAGAGACTGTTAGTAGTAAAGTTGTCTCACATGCACTCTCTCACATTTATCTTTTAATGGCTTCAACACTCCTATATCACACAACTAGGCTTTTACCCTCAAATAATTTCACCATTCTTGCCTTTTATCACTCAAAGGATGCTCCTCAAAGTTCTTCAATGAACCAACTCAAACACTTCCAAGCAAGTTCTAATGTTTTGTTCAAGAATGAAGTTTATCTAAAATAAAGAAAAGGACAGCAAAACTATAATGACTGGAGACAAAGGAGTACACAATGAAAATAAAGAGAAAAGCACGAAAAAATTTCACACGAAATTTAAAAAAATGCGCACAAATCACTAGACTACACTAAGTATGAACAAATACTTAAAGTATCTAGCAAGAGAATAATATGAAACTAAATATAGTGTATAAACACTTTCAAGAACGCCAAGAATATATTCAATGAGCTTTTGAATCCAAGGAGCTACAATGACCTTTACAATCCCTGACGTGCCCGCAAGTGTGCCAATAATTTGACGACTCTTTTTCAGATCGAGCGCGTCCGCAAGTGTACGGGTCGTGCAAGTAATATAGTGGCTCTTTTTAAGAATCGGATTGTCGAACCCACAGGGACTGGACCCATTCCGCTAANATATGAAACTAAATATAGTATATAAATACTTTCAATAATACCAAGAACATATTCAATGAGCTTTTGAATCCAAGGAGCTACAATGACCTTTACAATCCCCAAGTGATTTTTGAGTTTCTTGTTGACCAAAATTCGAAGAACCTTCAAATCAAATGAGATTTTTAGGAGATAGATAAGATTTTTAATAAATCAAAGTCATCAAATCACAAGGTAAAGTATAGAACAAATCATGAACAAGTGAAGAACATTAGAAATTACTGTTCACGTCACTATTCACTTGAGAAAATAATTTTCTTTTGACTTTTTTTGGGGTTACTGTTCACACTACAGTAATTTTTTTTTTATAGATTTTTTGTAGTTTTTTATGATTCGAATCAATAGATCGGGTGAGTATAAGAATACCCAACCATCCAAAGCTCTGATACCACTTGATAAAGACACGGACATTGGAAGACTCTAAAAATTAGAAGATTAGAAAGAGGGAAGGAATTGATTCTTGAAAAGAGAAGAAACAAGAAATAGTGAATCAATTAAGAAGAAGTAGAAGAAGAAAAGGGGGAGGGAACTCAAACAAGGAATC
>JACEIK010001318.1:279602-291441 GCA_018107945.1 Datura stramonium
TCAAAGAGAACCTACAAAGGTCTCATAAGCCACAAGACTGCTACTAATATATTAAATCAAACTTTGTTACAATGAAGAGAAAGAACCCTCTTTATATAGAATCCTAGAAGGGGTTGGTCAAAGGCTCAATTAAAGAAATTATGTTCCCTAGGGACATAGAAGGCTGCCCACACTTATACTAATATAGTCAACATCGATTAAAACAAAACACTAAATGGCATTGAAAGCTGCCTCACACAAAGTCCTAGAAAGTCAACATCTATATAACAACTCTTAAATATTCTAGAAACTTATTAAAAATTACTGTAATATTTTCTCTCATTGGGGCTGATTTGGGCCCCATTCCATCTCCTTTTGAACTTTAATTTGGTCCTCGAAATAGATATAAGAGTTGAAGAAAATATCTTCATTGGGTTTGAGATCTTCTTCCATCACAAGACACTTTTTAATAGCTTGCAGCCCATTTGAGTTTGTCTTGAAATTTCTTATTTGATGAAACTTTCAAATCCTTATCCATGTCTTTTAATGATATTGAGCTTCCATGGATGTTGTTATTCTCTCCTTCTTAAGGAAGATTCGTCCTCGAATCTTGGCATTGACTATATCTGCACCTTTATTTGATTTGAGTTTCTTTGGTTTCTATCAAGAGCTACAATCCCAAAACTGAAAGTTATAGACTGAAAACTAATGGAGTGATTGAATCCAAACTCTTTAGGCTTATAAGCTTGAGCTTTTGCTTTACTTTCAACTCATTTAGGAAGGTTTTATGCCCTTTCCATTTGATTTTGCAGGTATTAAACTTAAACAAGGAAATTAGAAGAATTGAACTAGCACACAAAGAACTAGAAGAAGAGGACCTGCAATTCGTAGGTTGACACCTGTGAAACGCAGGTTCCATGCAGAATCACACTGGTCGAGAGCTAAAGAGAACCTGTGAAATGCAGGTGCATCTGTATTCACAGGTGCATCTGTAGGACACACCCAGTCTTCTCTGACCCAGAGTTGCAAGAGACTTGCATTTCACAGATGGGCACCTGCGCAGGCAAGTGAGCTCCATGCTGAAAAGGGTAAAATTATCTAGCTCTAGCATAAGGATATTTTTTATGCTTCTTAGGACAGAAATGGGAATCCATGCACAAGAAAAAGGAGAAGAAATTCCCTAATTTGTATAGACCCTTGATATTCGAAAAGGTGAACTTTTTGAAGATATTTTCTTAGAGAGAGAAACATAGAGAGAAGTGAGAGTTTTTCTTCTTCTTCTTCAATTGGCTGGGGAAAAACCCCACCATTTAAGAGCATTTTTGAAGATTGAATATTCTACTCAATGATGAATGTTAATAAATCATTTATTGATATAATTTTCTTATCTCCATTCATGAGTAGTTAATTTGATTGCTAGAGGTTTGTGCTTGGTAGGGGTTTAGAATAGATTGAATGTTGGTTTTTTAGTCTTAGAATAACTTCTTTTGAATGAATCTAATGCTTTATTTAAGTTTGAATTGAAATATTTATTGTTGCAAACATAAATTGTGTTTACTTATCTTGTTTTTGCTTTAGAAAGGGAAGTAGGATATGGGTGAGAAAATATTAGTGGGGAATTAAGTTTTGAAGGTGTGGGGTTGGGCTAGAGATAACCAAGACACATTTTCATAACTCATTCAAGAGTTAAGGCTAGAGATAGCTTAAATCTTCTCCAAGTTAATATGGGTAATTTGTTATGTGACCTTGGAGTTTGACAGAACCCCAAGTAAAATATACCAAGTGGTTGGAAAACATCGGGTTCAGCCTTCTCCATGGCTATTCATGCTTGTAGTTGGTTCTTTAGACTTATCGATTAACCCCAATCCTATCGACACTCCGTCAATAGATCATCCCTAGTACTTTCTCTCATTGTTGCTTCAATTCATATTGCCCTGTTTTATTATTTCTTTTAGAATCATGGAGTGATCTTATTTTCCCATAAAATTTTCTTTATAAGTTATTATGCAATGATGCTAGTTAGTTCCGATTGATTTATAATTTTAGTAGCAATCTTTCTCAATTCCCTGTGGATTAAAGTCTAACTGATAGTTGGGTAATTATATTGCATATGACCATGTAAACTCTATCAATTTGAGGAGTGGACTTGGACGTTATCAATTTTGGCATCGTTGCTAAGGAATATGCATTGATATCCTAGAGTTCTTTGTTAATTTGAACTAGTTAAGCATCTTGTGTGTATTTACATTAGTTGTTGCTGTCGTTGCTAGTTTAGGTTGAACTTCATGAGCCAAGACTCTCAACCAGGTTTTGTGGATGGCCACATGGACCAGGATGATGATGAGCCGATGCTTCCTAACATAGCTGGTGTTATTCGCCTACTACCTATGGTGGGGAATGTCATCTTCCATGTGACGAGCACCATTCTACACCTGGTGCAAATGAAGGGATTATTCTGAGGGCAACCAAGTGACGATGCCAATAGACACCTATGCAATTTTCTTGAAATCTTCCAACCCTTTAATATTACCAACATTTGCTAAGAGTCAATCTGGCTGAGGCTTTTCCCATTCTCTTTAACGGGGGAAGCCATATTTTAGTTAGAAGAGTCCCCCCCCCGGGTTAATCGCTTCATGGAAGGAGCTGACAGAGGCCTTTTTAGACAGATTCTTCCTCCCTTGAGGATGCTTCAATTGAGGTATGAGATTATCAATTTTAGACAATTTTCAAGAGTACCACTATATGAGGTTTGGTTCCGCTTCAAAAAGAAGGTTGCGCTATACTCCAACTATGGTTTTCCGGATGGAGAGCTTCTATAGTGACCTCAATTCTATCAACAATTCGGTGTCCAACAACCTTGCTGGTGGATCCCTTATGGACAGAACATTTGGATTGGCCAAAGCTCTTCTTGATTGTATTAACAAAGTATATAGAGCATGGCACACTAGAGACACTGATGTGTCCTCAAGTGGTGTCATTCTCAATCTTGTAACCACGGAAATGAGAACGCGTAAGGAAAGAGATGAAACCTTGGCAAGGATAATGACCCACCTTGAAGTAATGACTAAACATGTTATGGGGGTAGGAGCCAAGAGTGTGAATGTTGTAGGGACCTAAGGGCATGGTCTACATGAGGGAGATATTTCACCTCCTAGATATAAAGAGTAATGTCAATACATAGCGGGTCAAATGGGGGGTTCTCGTCAAGGATACCAAGATGCCAACCAAGGCCCTCAACGCCCTCGTGATAAGAATCAAGGTTGGTGAAATCGTGAAAAATAAGGTTGGAATGATAAAAATAATAGAAGGGGGAACTGGGAGAAAAATCGTGAGGGGTATAATAGAAGCTCAAATACATACATACCTTCTCCAAAGATGGATGTGGCCCAAATACAACCAGGAGTTAGTGATGTTGGCAATTCAAAAATCAAGGAGATGTTGGCTAGGGTGTTCAAAGTAGAGTCTATCGATAGTTGAGTAAAGGAATTAAAAGGAGAAGTGTCTAACCTTGCCCAAACTGTGAGCTCCCATTCATCCTCCATCAATAATTTAAAGGATCAAGTGACTCATCTTTAAACCCAAATGAATCCCCAAATGAAAGGAACCCCCCTGAATAATACTATACCCAATCTGAAGAAGGATAGTCATTGTATGACTATTGTCACGAGGAGTGGAAACTTTGTAGTTGGTGTTGGTGTTAAGGCTAAGAAAGTTGTTGATCCAAAAGCAAGTGATGAAGTGAGTGATACGGTGCCAAAAGCACCAATTTATGTTGACAATGGGGAAGAAATAAAGGAGAAAGGAGTAGATAATCCTCATGAGAATGTTGCCACTTAGAAAGAGGGTGAAGTGCCTCTCAATACAAAAGGCCAAGAGCCTAGACTTCTACCCCTGTACCCTCAGCGGTTGGCTAAAACGAAGGAGGACAACCAATTTTGAAAATTCATTGACATGTTCAGTAAGTTGTCCATAAATATATATATCTTATGGATGCATTGCTTCAAATGTCTGACTATGCCAAATTCATGGAGTTGTTGAATGAAAAGAGGATTGTGGATGTAGGCACAATGGAGGTGTCATATCATTTTAGTGCTGTGACGGCCAACAATCTTTCTCCCAAGAGAGAGGACCCAGAGGCGTTCACCATTCCTTGCACCATCAGAGTGTTCATGTTCAAAAAAGCGCTATGTGATCTTAGAGCAAGTATCAACCTAATGTCGCTCATGATATTTAAAAAGTTAGGTTTGGGGAGTCCCAAACCTACAATAATGAGGCTATTGATGGCAGATCACTCTATCAAATGCTTCGTAGGAGTTATTGAGCATGTCTTAGTCCGTGTGAATAAGTTCATACTTCCATCCGACTTTATCGTACTGGATTGTGACATTGATGTTGAGGTGCCTATCATATTGGGGTGACCATTGTCGGCAATGGGGAGAGCGCTAGTTAATGTAGAGCTGGAGAGGTTAAAGTTTAGATTTGGTTGCAAGGTAGTCACCTTAAAGGTGTGTCAACCAACAAAACCTCCAGATGCATGCAAGATGATTGTGGTCCTTGATGAAGATGAGGAGCAAGGGAATTATTGTGAGGATGAAGTTGATTAGGAGGATGATCCTTCAAATGAGTGATGCTTGGTGATGAATCCATCAAGCCACGATGTTAAATAAGGAGCTTCTTGGGAAGTAGCCCAAGTGTTCTTTTTAGTTTTTGTTGTTTTTGATTTTGTAGGATGAGTGGATGAAATACCAAGTGAAAGAAAAAAAGGGTACAAGCTGCTTAAGACCTGTGAAACATAGGTGCTAAAGTGCAAGACGCAGTGCAGATGCCAGAAAGAACCAGAAGTTGGAGGAAGATAAAGAGTCTATGCGCCTCACCTGTGAAACAAAGGCGTTAACTTTCAAAACATAGGTCAGACATAGATCAAGGCTAGAATACACGACAAAATCTTGAAAAAGAGGTGATGACCTACAAGAGACATGCCAAACGCAGGTGTAGACCCGCAAAATGCAGGCCTATTGCAAGCATACGACAGTGAATTTGGTAAGAATGAGGCCACCTGGGCTTGGACTTGCAGTTTGCAAGTGCCCTCCTGCGGCTGCAAGTTTGGCGTAGGAACAAGTACGAGGTACATTTAAAATTTTTGACTGACCCATTGACCAAACTCAAACCATGGCTAACCCAAACCTTTTAAACTTCTCCCACATCCCAAAAACCTCTATTTTCTTCACCTTTTTCTCTTCTCCATAACCCCTCTATGTAACACCCCAAAACTTTCCTAGACCAAACAAAGAATTTTCATGAAAAAAAATAGAACCAGAAAATTGTCTAAGGACAACTCAGACAATGAGTCGTTATCGGCACCAATGGACAATTATATGAGTCGTTGTTTGGTATGCAAGTTGTTCATTCGGTAACCAAAGAGTCATGCATGGATGACTCGTTACAAAGAGTAATGAGTCGTTCTATGGAGTCGTTCTTGCTCATTACAGAAATCTTCCAGACATCTCCCAGAAGCAATGAATGGGACTAATGACTCATTGTAACCTCTAATAAGTTGTTGTTTCCACCTGTCGCTAGATCCAAATACCCTTCAGGTCAAGGCAGTTGTGACAACAGGCAGTTACTATGACTCGTGGGTTCTACCAATTAGTCGTGGTGTCGTCCGTTCGAGGGAGGTCCAGTGTTTTTCTCTAAAACCCTACCAATGGCCATGAGATGTACCAACGACGCATTGGATCGTCCAACGAGTCATGGTCTCCTATTGTTGCCAATGTCCAGTTAGCCCAGATTTTAGGCCCAGGACCAATGAATGGTTCCAATGAGTCATGGTGTTAACCAATGACTCATTGTGTGACCCGTTGGTCCTCGTCGGGCAGTTTTCAGACTTTTGTCTTAGGGGAATTTTGTAATTTCCCATCTTTTTAACTCCTAAACTACATCATTTAGGGTGTTTTTAGGAGGGATTTTAAAGGTATAGTTGGTTCTCTCCCTCATTCCTTCCAAAGAACCAGATAACAGAAGTACGATCTATGCAGGGCAAACTAGGGCTTTCGAGTTTTCTTCTAAGATTCTCCGAGTTCTTCCTAGGGAATTCAACTCCAGGTACGTGGGAATTCAATAAGGGAGCTCTTCCCATGTGCCACAAAAACCCTTCTGTAATACCTTATCAGTCTTAGTCCTAAATGTCAGAAATAAGGTTAATTTTTAGCCAGATTCTGATTTAATTCTTTTGGATTTTTGTCCATATGAATTCTTGCTATGTTTCCACTACTTAGTGTCCATGTTGCTTCTTTCTTCATGTGATGTGGTTTTATCCCTAATTCTATAACTGTAGTAAATTAGGTCTTGTATAGGTTACTAAATATTAATGTTGCTTGACTCTATTAGTTTTTTAATTCCCATGTTATTACTATGATATGAATTCTCAATCAGTTTACATGCTAGTTCAGTCTCAGTCAGAAAATTAGCACTTTCTGTGTATTTCCAGTAAGTCAGTTGATCATTTTGTCAATATTTAGATCTTGAGGAGTTCAGTTCAGTAATACTCTCTAGTTTCAGTTATCAGTTAGTTCTCTAGACGGTTATGATGTTTCTAGATAAGTAGCTCTGACCAGTCTTAGAACAATCAGTATCAGTTATCAGCTAGTTCTTTAGACGGTTACGAAGCTTCCAGATAAGAAGCTCTGATATGTCTTATAACACTAGTTTTTAGTTATCCCATCCTACAGACTCTCAGGTTACTTCCAGATAAGTAGTCTTGGCTAGTCTAGGACCCCAGCTTCGAGTTATCAACTTAGTAGTCGAGTTAGGACTATTCAATGGGAGTAGTACTTAGCACTAACCAGACTGGGGTTCTAGCGCACCCAGGTTCCCAAAAATATATTGCCAACGTAGGTTACTGGCCCAACGGCCCCATACTTCTGATCTCCTAGCTTAGCCACTATACGCTGGCAAGGTACAATGGGCTTTCTCCGATGGGGTGCATACATCGGACTCCACGTTAGCTCACGTTGTTATATTAAATTATAGACTCTCCAACTTGTCAGTACAGTTTTAGTTCAATTCAGTTTAGCTCAGTTCAGTCACTCAGTTCCAGGACATGTTTATGACCGTCAGTTAGGGTCATTATTGACCATATCAGTTAAAACTCATCTTTTATCATTATTTAGTATTAGTTAGTCATTTCATATTATTTCAAATTAGTGCCTATTTTCCATGCTTATTGTATATCTCATATACCAGTAGATTCTAAGTACTGACGCATACTTTCTATGTTGTATCGAATTATAATACAGGCACAGGTTCTCAGTCTCAGCATCTTTAGTAGTTTCCCCTACGTTGATTTCATCAGCAGCGTCATTTGGTGAGTCCTCATCTTCCAAGGACGATGCTTGCTTTTCAGTAGTTCTTATTTAGTCAAATTTTAGAGTTAGTTGGGAGCTAATCCCAACAACTCATCAGTTAGTAGTTGGCTTTCAGACACAGTCATTCAGTATTCTTTCAGTTAAGTTTACTCTTTTCAAATTAGTATTTCTTGGATAATTATTTTTATACAGCTTCTTCTTATGTTTATTTAGTTTACTAGTGTGATGTTAGACCATAGGTTAGCTTGGGGTCACTTTTGACACCAAGCACCGTGTCTCATCCAGAGTGTTGACTTGGGTCGTGACAAACTTGGTATTTGAGCACTAGGTTTAGAATATTCTAGGATGTTTGAAAGTCACGTCTAGTAGAGTGACTTGGTATAGCCAGTGGAAGGAAGGGTGGCAAGCAGAAGCAAGATCGGTAGAGTGGGATGAGTTTGCTACAACATGTCTTGACATATTCTTTCCTCGATAATTGAGGGAGGCCAAGGTCGCTGAATTCATGAATTTGAGGTAGGGTAACCGAATAATGGAGGAATATGCATTGGAGTTCACTCGGTTGTCGAGGTATGCTCTCGAGATGGTTGATGAGCCAATGGCTCGCATGCTCAAATTTGTCAATGGAGTATTCGATTTGGTACTTAAGGAGTGCAGAACTACAATGCTCATCAAGTACATTGACCTCTCTAGTATTATCATTCACGCACATCAGATTGAGGCAAAGAAGTTGAAGGATATTGAGCGGGCTAGAACAGGTTAGTTGTATTATGGCCACCAGAGGTTCGGCGACAATAGTCTCCCACAATAGTAGCAACAGAGAACTCCAGCACCCACATCAGCCAACACCCATTCTTTTCAATCCCGTAAGGATCGGAAGGGTGGAGCATCTAGCTCTTAGTCCCAGAGTTACATTGCCAGCAACCGTTACCCAGCTTGTCCTAAGTGTGGCAAGAACCATCAAGGTAAATGTTGCATAGGCAAAGAGAATTTCTTTGGATGTGGGCAGTTAGTTCATAGGTTAAAGGAGTTTCCATCAGCAGGATGGGGAAGAACTCAGTCTACTTCAGCAGTTCGAGCAAGTTGTCTAGCTCAGCAGGGGACTACTTTAGGTACAGATGGCAGTCACCGCCAAAATCGCTTTTATGCTTTGTCCTCTCGTCAGCATCAGGAGAGCTCACCTGACGTAGTCACGAGTATGTTACGTCTTTTCCATATAGATGTGTATGCCCTACTAGATCCAGGGCCACACTATCTTTCTCGACTCCCTATGTAGCTGTTCAGTTTGAAATCAGTCTAGAAGTCCTCTCAGAACTATTCTCAGTCTCTACCCCAGTTGATGAGTTAGTTAGAGCCAGCTGAGTATATAGAAACTAGCCAGTCTCAGGGATGAGTAAAGTTATTCCAGCTAATCTAGTAGAGCTAGACATGGTCGATTTTGTCCTCATTCTTGGCAAGGATTGGTTACATTCTGGTTAAGCCTCAGTCGACTGCAGAACTGGAGTCGTCAAATTTCAGTTTCACAATGAGCTAGTCTTAGAATTGAGGGATAGTGTTTCAGCGCCTAAGGGTCGGTTTATTTCCTACATTAAGGAAAGGAAGATGATTTTTAAAGGGTTTATCTATCATCTAGTTCGAGTCAAAGATTATAGCTCCGAGACCCGAACTATTCAGTCAGTTCTAGTTGTCAGCGAATTCCCTAACGTGTTTCTCGGAGTTCCTCCCGAGCGGGAAATAGACTTCGGCATAGACCTTCTTCCAAACACTCAGCCTATCTCTATTCCTCCTTATAGAATGGCCCAGCAAAGCTTAAGGAGTTAAAGGAACAGTTGAAGGACTTTCTTGATAAGGTTTCATTAGGCCCAATATCTCTCAATGGGGTGCTCTAGTGTTGTTCGTACAAAAGAAAGACGATACTCTTAGAATGTGTATCGACTACTGTCAACTGAACAAAGTTACAGTCAAGAACAGGTATCCCATACCCAGGATTGATGAGTTGTTCGATCAGCTTCTGGGAGCCAGTTGTTTTTCCAAGGTAGATCTTAGGTCAGGATTTATCAGTTTAGGGTCAGGGAATGTGACATACAAAAAGAGCCTTCAGAACTTGGTATGGTCGCTATAAATTTGTGGTTATGTATTTAGGAATAACTAATGCCCCGATAGCTTTTATAGACCTGATAAACACTATATTCAAGTAGTATATAGACATGTTCATCATTGTATTCATAGACGACATTTTGGTATACTCCAGAAATGAGGAGGATCATGCTAACTATCTGAGGATAGTGTTGTAGACTCTTAGAGACCGCCAACTAATCTCTAAATTCAGCAAATGTGAATTTTGGCTGAAGTCGATGGCCTTCCTCAGTCATGTGGTCTCAAGTGAGGGTATTTAGGTAGATCCTCAAAAGATAGCAGCGGTGAAAGACTGGCCAAGACCCACTTCCCCAACGAATATCAGGAGTTTTCTAGGTCTAGCCTGTTATTATTGATGGTCTGTAGAGGGGTTTTCTTCTATTGCGTCTCCTCTTACTAAACTAACTCACAAAAAGGTGAAGTTTCAGTGGCCAGATGCATGTGAGAAGAGTTTCCAAGAGCTAAAGAATCGACTCACTACAACTCCAGTTTTGACCTTACCAGAAGGAACATATGGGTTCGTAGTCTATTGTGATGCTTCCAAAGTTGGCCTCAGTTGCATTCTGATGTAGTAGGGTAAGGTGATAGCTTATGCCTCCAGACAACTCAAAGTTCATGAGAAGAACTATCCGACTCATGATCTTAAATTAGTGGTATTGGTGTTTGCTTTAAAAATATGGAGGCATTACCTTTATGGGGTTCACGTGGATGTTTTTACCGACCACAAGAGCCTTAAGTGTGTATTCAGTCATAAATAATTGAACCTTTCTTAGAGAAGGTGGTTGGAGTTATTGAAGTATTATGACATGAGTGTGTTGTACCACCCAGGCAAGGCAAATGTGGTGGCAAATGCCTTGAGTAGAATGTCCATGGGGAGCATTACTCACGTTGAAGGGCAGAAAAGAGCAAGCAAAGGATATTCACAAGTTAGCTTGGTTGGGAGTGTAGTTGGTGGATTCAGCTGAGGGCAGAGTTGTACTAAAGAGTATATCAGAATCCTCGTTAATTGTCGAGGTTAAGTCAAAGCAGGATGAAGATCCCATACTGCTTAAGCTGAAAGAAGCAGTTCTAAGAAAGGAAGTGGAGGCTTTCTCCAAAGAGGAGATGATGTGCTTCGTTACCAGGGCAGACTATGTGTTTCAGGCGTAGATGACTTGAGACAGAGAATACTGGCAGAAGCACACAGCTCCAGATATTCTATCCACCCAATGCCACTAAGATGTACAGTGACCTATGGGAAATCTACTAGTGCAACGACATGAAGAGGGATATTGCAGAATTTGTGGCTAAGTGTTCGAAGTACCAACAGGTTAAAGTTGAACATCTGAAACTTGGGGGTATGACTCAAGATATCAACATACCCACATGGAAGTGGGAAGAAGTGAATATGGACTTTATTACAGGTGTACCTCGTACTTGTCGGCAACATGATTCAATTTGGGTGATAGTAGATCGGATGACCAAGTCGGCACATTTCTTCTCAGTTAAAACTATAGACTCAATTAAGGATTATGCTAGACTGTACATCCAAGAGTTCGTCAGACTGCATGGAGTTCCTTTATCCATCATTTTAGATAGAGGTACCCAGTTCACCTCGCATTTCTGGAAGTCATTTCAGAAAGGACTTGGTACTCAAGTCAAGCTTAGCACAACTTTTCACCCTCAGACAGATGGACAAGATGAGTGGACTATTTAGACCTTAGAATACATGTAGAGAGCCTGTGTGATCAACTTCAAAGGCAGTTGGGATGATCACCTACCTCTTATCAAGTTTGCATATAACAACAACCACCACTCCAGTATTAAAATGGCCCCGTTTGAGGCGTTATATGGTAGGAGCTGTAGGTCTCCTATAGGGTGGTTTGAAGTTGGCGAAGCCACTTTGATAGGACCAGATTAAGTTCACGAGGCTATGCAAAAAGTGCAGCTCATCAGAGAAAGGTTGAAAATTGCTCAGAGTCTCCAGAAATCATATGCAGATGTGAGAAGAAAGGAACTAGAATTTGTTGTGGATGATTGGGTTCATCTGAAATTTTCACCCACGAAAGGGGTGATGAGGTTTGGAAAGAAAGGAAAACTCAGTCCGAGGTATGTAGGACCCTACAGGATTTTGAGGCAAACTAGCAATGTGGCCTATGAGCTAGAATTACCTTCGGAGTTAGCATCTGTGCACCCAGTCTTCCTTGTGTCACTATTGAAGAAGTGCATCGGTGATCCGACTTCAGTTTTACCACTAGACAGTGTGGGAGTGAAGGATAGTCTCTCTTACAAAGAAGTCCTAGTTAAAATCCTAGACTGTCAGGTTCGTAAGTTGAGAAACAAGGAAGTCACTTCGTAAAATTCTTGTGGAGAAACCAGCTAGT
>JACEIK010001319.1:0-25961 GCA_018107945.1 Datura stramonium
ATTTTCAGCATCCGGGCAGAATGCATCCGCGATGGCAGCGTGACACGGCTCCATCGCGGAGCCCCTTTAATTCATGCTTTCCTTGTCCTTTTCCTTGCTCTCTTCCGAGTCCATTCCCCATTTCTCCCAACATGCATCTGAGCTTCATAAAATTATATTTTTCTTGCAAAACAATGTTAATCATGTTGGTTAGTATAAATTCACATTTTAACTACAATTTGCATGAGAATGTACAAACATCGATAGATAAACAAGACGAAATGACGCATTTGAGTATCACTTGGGCATATAAATCTGCCCAAGATCACTTACCCTACACTTAAAATCTTGTTCTTCCTCGAACAATAATCTTACACTTCATGCAATTTGACACCCAATCATGGCTATTTTGGCTCGACAATCCGAGCTACGGTTATACCGATTATTTAATATAGCAAATAATCAAGAAAACATGCATAGTCTCATCAATACAATGACATTCAACACATTAAGACCTCCTAGACTCAAGAATCGACTCTCGATAGCGGCAAACTCATGCAAATCAGGCGATCAAGATATCCGACCACGAAATTCAATCTCTAATCGAGCATGTGCCCTCGCAACGCAGAAAATTTTCCCCTTTACAATCCACATGAACTCAAAAAGACATTACATCGAGGGCATATAAGACGATTTCGCTCTCTCCCAAAAAATTCACATGCATCATGTCATGAACCTTAGGCTTGCCTTTTAGTGTATTACTCCACTAATATAAGGGCCCGCGTGATGTAAGATCACGTAGGACTTAACGGGTTGTAATGTAAGCTACGGAACTAGTAAATGTTGGGCTAACCAATAATAGCAACTAGCATCCTTAAGCGCTTTTCAATACATCCCATCAACATTATGGGCATTGTTTCTTCCTTCATCCTCCCATTCTTGGAGTCTTTCTTTATTTTTTTCCCCATTTCTTTAAGCACACCTGACTTAACAACAAAGATTAGTTATACATCTTTTATTTTCTTTAAATCAGAAACAGTGCACCTTTGACCTTTACTTTACTTTCCTCACTTTTGTTTTCTTTTCTTTTCACAATTCTCACTCCTTCACTGCTTTATTGGGAAAATTATTTTTTGAAGGCGCTTAAGAGTTTTGGATCAAATTCATGGATAATGAAAGAGGGGTTAAGATCGGTTACACCTTTCGATGAAAGAAAAAAAATAGGCTAAAGGCTCAATGGGCTAACTAGGATTGACCTTCAAGAATTAGACAGAAAAACTTTCGGTTCAAACAAAAGAAACGCCTACATCCTTTCCTACACTACACTTCCTTCATTTCGTTTCGTACACACACACGGAAAGTTCTAGACAGTTCACGCTAACATGGAATAATCGAAACCTCCATACACTCATTGCACATGCTCAACTCAAGACATATTCATAGACTCTTTAATCGGCTAATTAACGAGAATTCAAACATTAAGCCTCAATCACACCAAATGATCTCTATGGCCTAGGTATCTCAACATATTTACAAGTTGCATGCTTTCATACGAATCACCTTTGCATTCTAAATATCATGTACAACACGCAACAAAATTTCGCAATCATAAAGTAGCAACTTCACGCTTTGGGATACAAACAAACAAACGAAATAAAAGACAAAAACTACTCCTATCGACTACATTTCCCTTAAGGCGGTCGTCATCCATCCATCATAGGGAGCAGTCACTACTTACGACTTTGGTTTAATGGAGACTATTCTCGGTAAAGAACCGAAAACAAACGCTAAGAAACCCAATCATAAAATCAATCTCTCTCTCTCTCCCTTTTTTTTTAAAAATATTTTTAAGTTTTTTTAATTTTTTATTTTTTAATTAAAAACGAAGAGATTCTAAAATATCAAATAAATTACACAAATAATTACAATTCAAAACATACACACAAAATCACGGGGTCACAATTTTTTTTTTTCCAAAGCACAACAACGAGAAAAATATCAACAAAAACAAGACAACAACCAGCATCTAACTACTCCCCACACACTTAAAGCCGAACCACTTTGTCCCCGGTGTTCATAAATTCAACATAGCACAAAAGTGGGTGGTGAAACTCCTTGATCAATCGAAGTATTCAACTTCTTCGTCGAGTGCCGGTACCTCGTCTCCATGTTTGAATTGCCGTCTTCCTCATTGACCAACGCCAGTCCTCATGACGTGTCTCCTCATCGGTGAGGTCATCATCCACGAGCTCCACAAGGCTGGCCCCACCGACATAGAGCCTAGCATTTTTAAGTAGAAGAGTCCCAGTCTAAGTCATTTTGCCATAGCTCATCTCTGTTCTTGCTGACCTCCCGCCTATGCGCGGTAGACATACATCCAGAACATGCGGGCCATGTACGTCATCCAGAGCATGTAGCTCGGCTAGTGTGCGGCTGGCCCGTGGTGGTGTCAGTGCCTTGGTTTTTGGTGACGTCCACGGCATGCCTATCCATCTGCGGGATGTAATCCGGGGCCTCTTCCTCAATATCCGGGCCCTCGGGAACGTGGTCGACAAGCGGCCAAGCCGTACTTGTGCCCTTGATGCAAACGGGCTCTCTTGCATGGCGGACATGATCCACGCCCCCAGCATTGATCTCCGGCCCTTTCATCGAGGCATAGACCAAGCACACACGATCCCGGGTGACATCTGTCATGTGCACCCCAGGGATCACAGAGCAGAACACACAATTTTAGCCGGATCACGGCACCACGTTCATCTGCGAGTAGGGAAATGTCGGTAGGTAACCCCTCTCCTTATCTGCTCCAACATCTTTGTCGAGCGGGCTCCACACAAGGTGCGTATGATATCCCCATATGGTGGAGTGATGTTCGGTGTACAGGAGTACATGGGCATCGTAATTCCAGCGCCCCAAGATGGCATTCGGGTGATGGGGCTCCAAGAGTGACAATTTGACCCCTTATTTTGTGGTGTATTTGCGGAGCGTTGTTGGTATCACGGATGACCACACGCAAGTGCGTGGTCGAACAAGTAGTAAGTGGCTCAAGTAAGCCAAGTATCGATCCCACGGGAATTTGGACTACGGGGCAAAATCTACTCAAGTGTCGATTTACTGCAACTCTAAAAAATGCAACAAAAGTGAAAAGTCTTTATATTTTGTTATCTAATTTTATACTACGGCTAAAATAAATATAAAAGTGAGTACGAACTATGAATGTGAGCATCTTTGAGGCTAAAACGAACATGAAAGAAATTAATTATCGTATAAAGGCGGTTTATCTTTTCTTGATTGCTAGTGAACTTATGCCTATGGATTAAGTATTTAACCCAACTTAAGAATCATGAACCTTCCGCCTACATGTACGTGATAAGAAGAAATTCATGTTCTAGCCATACAAAAGCCCAGATTCCACACTTGACTAATACGACTTTCGGAGTATATTTCTATCCACGAAGGTAAATCAATTCTCAATTTTCCAAACTAAGAAGGATCATATCCTATTAATTCACAACTTTCCGAGTTTCGTGCTCTCTCAGTGAAATAGGACTTTTTAGTGCCACATTAACATGGGCCAAACATTAATGCGGTAAGAACAAGAATTAATAGAACAACCATGGAAGAAAAGATGAAAAAACCAAATGATCAGCAATTACATTTCAATACAATTGTTCCTAACCTCAACAAGAAGTGAAATTAGCCACTCATTTGTGGATTAAACATCGTTAATTATTGTAAATCATACAAACAATTGAAGAAAAAGAGAAAGGAGAAAGTGGATGAGAAAAACCCTAAAATTTCGTCCTCTCAGCCTGTAACCCAATTTCTTGCTCCACCAAGTCGAATAATTAAAAATGAACCTAAGTGTTCTATTTATATTTGGTGAGAATTTTTTTTTTTTTTTCCCGGAATAAAAAGCAACATGTCACGGAGTGCATGCGAACCTTTGCCTCGTGACACGAAGTTACTAACGGGGAGGCTCTCTGGAATTTGGTTGTCCAGGTAATTATCCCTAACGTGGCACATCATGCAACGCGGAGCATGCCCAGCGTGCCACGTTGCAAACGCGCACCTTCTTTGGAATGTCAAGATCCATGTAATTAGGTCCAACGTGCCACGTACGATCGCGGACCCTCTCTGGAAATCACAATTAAATCTCCGGACGGGAGATGCATGCGATGGGCGCGTGACACGGCTGTGGCGGAGCCTCTTTGCTGCCTTCCCTTGGCCAATTCCTTGCTTGCTCCCAAGTCCATCTCCGAATCCTCCCAACATGCATCTTAGCTCCATAAAAAGTACGTTTTTACTATAAAACAATACTAATCATGTTGGTTAGTATAAATTCTCACTTTCCTACAATTTACATGAGAATGTACAAACATTGTTGGATAAACAAGGCAAAAGCGATGCATTTGAGTATCACTTGGGCATATAAATATGCCCCAGATCACCTACCCCACACTTAAAATCTTGTTCATCCTCGAACAATACTCTTACACCTCATGCAATTGACACCCCATCATGGCTACTTTGGCTCGACAATCGAGCTGTGTTATCTGGAGTTATTTTCATAACAAATCATCAAGAAAACATGCATAGTATCATCATTCCAATGACATTAAACATATCAAGACCTCCTAGACTTCAAGAATCGACTCACGATATTGGCAAACTCATGCAAATTAGTTGACCAAGATATCCGACACGAATTCATTCTTTCGTCAAGCATGTGCCCTCACATTACAAGAGAGTTTCCACACACTCACATGACTACGAAATATTTCATGCGGGCATGTACACACAATTCTCTCTCTCCCAAAAGGAATTCACATGCATCGTGTCATGAACCATAAGCTTGCCTCCTAGTGTATTACTCCACTAATATAAGAATGGCGTGATGTCGAGATCACGTAGGACTTAACGGGTTGTAATGTAAGCTACGGAACTAGTATATATTGGGCTAACCAATAATAGCAACTAGCATCCTTAAGCGCTTTTTCAATACATCCCATCACATTATGGGCATAAGTTCTTCCTTCCTCCAAATATTGAAGTCTTTCTTAATTTTTAAATGTCCCCCAATTCTTTAAGCACACAACACACGAGACTTAACATCAAAGATTAGTTATGCACTTTATTTTTTTAATCTGGTAAGTGCACCTTTGACTCTTTTTTCTTTACTTTTATAACTTTGCTTTTTCCTCTCTTTATTTTCTTTTCTGTTCCTCCTTTGCTGTGGGAAACTTATTTTTCTTGAGCGCTTAAGAGCTTCGGATTAGATTTACGGATAATGAAAAGAAAAGGTTAAGCTTGGTTTACACCTTTTCGACAAAAGAAAAAAATAGGCTAAAGGCTCGATGGGCTAACTAGGATTTGACATTCAAGGTGGGTATAAAAAAGAAGAAAAAACTTTGAAGCTAAAACAAAGAAACGCCACCATCCTTTCCTACACTACACTAGCTTCATTTCATTTCGTATACACACCAGACAAGTTCTATGTACTTCACAATAGCATGGAATAAACGAGACCTCGCTATACACTCATTGCACATGCTCAACTCAAGACATATTCACGAGACTCTTTAATCGATAATTACAGAATTCCAAAATTAAGCCTCAATCACACGGTAATTCTATGGCTAAGTATCTTACATATGTACAAAATTGCATGCTTTCATACGAATCACCTTTGCATTATAAACATCATGTACAACACGCAACAAGAATTTCGTAGCCATAGAGTAGCAACTTGCACCAGGATACAACCAAACAAACCAAAATTGAAAATAAAAAGCTACTCCTACCGACGCATTATCCCTTAAGACGGTCGTCATCCATCCATCATAAGGGAACGGTCACTATCTACGAATTCAATTCATCTATATAAATAAATGTTCAAGTTCAAAACCAAAACAAAAAATTTAAAAAAAGAAAAAATTAAAAAAACAAAAAATTTTAAAAATATGATGATTTAAACAAAACTATTTACACACTAGCCTAACGGCACACACTTGACTTCAAAAAGATATTTCTGATACGAAACATACACACAAAAACACAGGTCTTTCAAGCACAACAACAGAACATGCATATACATACAAATCAAGACAAAAACCAACACCACCTAACTACTCCCCACCCCACACTTAAAACCGAACATTGTCCTAGTGTTCACACATTCAACAAAGCACAAACAGAGTGGGTGGTGAAACTCCTGATCAATCAAAGTATTCCACTTCTACATCGAGGTGCATTGCCTCATCTCCATGTCCGAATCTCCCCGTCGTCCTCCTCCTACTCAACGTCGGAATCCTCGCGACGTTTCTTCTCATCGGTGGGGACATCATCATCCATGGGCTCCACAAAAGCTGGGCCCACACGACATAGAGCCTTGGCATTTTGCCGAAAAGGGTGATCTGGAGTCGGTTTGCCACGGCTCATCCTCGTCGCTGACCCCGCTGTGCGCGGTAGACATCTGCATCCGAACATACGGGCCATGTGCGATCATCCCGAGCATGTCGCTCGGCTAGTGTAAGAGCGCCGTGGTGGTGTCGGTGCCTTGGTCTTTGTGACTGTCCACGACACGCCTCTCCATCTGCGGGATATAGTCAGGCCTCTTCCTCCACATCCGGGCCCTCGGGAATGTGGTCGGCAAACCGCCAAACCCGTACCTGCCCATGATGCAGCGGGCTCTCTTCATGGATATGACCGCCCCGACGTTTATCTCCGGCCCTTTCATCGGGGCATACCACGCATACGCGATCCGGGTGACATGTTGTCTTATGCACCCGGAATCAAGCGAAGACACATATCTTGTGAGACTCTGGCTTCCACTTCATCTGTGAGTAGGGCACGGTCTGATGGTGAACCCTCTCCTTATCTGCTCCGGCGTCTTCGTCGAGCAGGCTCCACACAATGTGCGTCGATGTCAGCATATGGTGGAGTGATATTCGGCTATCGGAGTACATGGGCATCGGTGTTCTGCGCCCCAATATGGCATTCGAGGTGATGAGGCTCAAGGGTGAAATCACGGCCCCTTATTTTGATGGTGTGGCTAGCGGAGCGTCGGGTTCCAATTTGCATAGAATTCCCGAATCAAGTGCGATTGCACTCCTTGGGCTCTTCAAGAGTGGAAGCCACGGCCCACGGCGATGTCAATCAAGGTGTACAATGCGGGGGAACTCCTGTACCAATGGCTCCTTGCAATGTGCTCCTCGGGAAGTACTTGTTCTCCTTGTGCTTTGTGTACCATTTATTCCTTCCTCTTGTCACCCTTCAGGTTAAGTATTGGCGGCGTTGGCGTGGAACCCAGCCAGTCTTCTTCCAGGGCTGTTCCCCGATCCCAATCCTCTTTGCGGGTGCCGATGTAGATGCGCCTTCCCTTTGTCTTGCCTCTCGACATCGTTCCTTTCACATAGAGCGAGCGAGTCCCAATGTCGGTCAAATTTTATAATTAGCTTTGACTAAGGATGGGTTAGGCTAGGCCACCCACACTTAGTCTTCGGCCACAATTTTCGGCATCACGTAGAACAAATTTATTTCTAATTTACCAAAAGCAAAACAAAAACAAAAAAACAACAAACGACATGCCTTGTACATTGAGAGGGAATTCGACGGTATAAATTCAATTGTACTACTCGGACCGTACGGCTAATCACATTACCATCGATCGCAATTTTATACACAGCACTATGCAATGAAAAAGCGAAAAGCAGTAACCATTTACCTACTACACAAACCTATGCCATCCACCCTTTCTTGCAAGCTACAATTTCACTCCCCAAAAATCCGTCGATCTTTTAACATATTAACATATAATACTACCAACTCATCTCACCCAACATATACAAGCCAACAAGAATCTACACTTCAACAAGTTTTTTCCTTTTATATGTGTTCAATTGCGAGCCCTAGTCACAATTTTACAAAAAAATTCGATCAAGATTGTAATCTACGTTGAAGTTCATGCAATCACAATGGCCTTAAGAACATTCATCAACAATAACTTGAATGAATTTAAGCTCAATTACTACCTAGGTTAAGGTTTACTCATACCTCATGCTCAAAATTGAAAAATTTAACTAAAGTGAGATAGAGTTGATGAACATACCTTTAATTAGAAAGAACGAAGAAAACGGTGAAATTTTGTACCTAAGTCCATTGGCACGTTGAAGGAGAGGGAATTTTGGGGGGGTTTGTCGCGGAGGGATGAAAAATGAGAGGAAAATGAGGGAAATCGGGGTTAAAAGAGGGGATTTAGTGCAGGTTACCGTGACCGGTGTGACCCGGCTAATAACACTTCAACGCGTGTCACGGAGGAGTAGCATGAACAACCCCTCCGTGACACGAACCCATCATGGGCGTTACGGAATTTGTAAAAATTCCAGAATTCCCTTCAACGTGTCACGGAGGAGCTAGAGGTCCTCATAGTGACACGGAGCCATCGCGCGGGCTCCAGCTGTTTTGCCACTTTAAAAATTTTTTTTTTATTCTCACCTTGATTTTCCTTTGTGATCCTTTGTACTTTTTGCCCTCCGTTCAACATGAAATTCATCTCTGTCTGATTGGTTAGAATTCATAGGTTTCAATGCACACAAAAATATATTATTATTATTATTATTATTTTTATTATTTTTAATTATTTTCCATGCGTTACATCCACCACAAATCGTTAAGCACAAGAATTTCAAAATTTTCCTCAGCCCCTCCAACTTAACATTTTAACGAGAGTGCAGGGAATATTCCTGAGGCCTTTAGGCATAGCCAACAACATGCTTTGTTCAAATTTACACAAGTGGGTGTTGACCCCTTTCTCTTCCATGCTTGTTAGCTTCCTTATTCACGGGTACTCGAGACTTCCCCTCCATCGTGTAACTTTCACCAAAACAACACAAAGGAGTGAAAAATAAATAAAATCAACTCTAATGCAAGAAATTAAAATGGATACCCATGGGTTGCCTCCCAACGACGCCTAATTTTAAATTGTGACACGGCGTATCAAGTTTCACCGCCTTTTCCTCCCACCTTGAGGATATGAATCTCACCCTAATTTCTTCTCTATTTCCTCTTATTCTCCGGTGTGGTGGTGAAATATTGTAAGGACCAAGCGATAGATGTCGCCTTTGACGTTTATTGGTCCTTATGTAAATTGAAGTCATTTTCTATTGGAATCAACAAATTTCGAGAATATATGGGGCTTGGTCCTCCTCTCGACATTCTCTATAAGTTTGGAAGACTCTATTTCTATGTCGTCAACCAGAGCTCAAGGTAGAAAATTGCGTCGAGTGAGGTCCAATGCACCTTGATTCTGGCTGCGATGTAATTGACCTCCCTTACTTGTATACCTCTTCTCCGCATCTCGTCTATCTCTCCAGTAGTGTCAAATGGGGTATACTCTATCTCTTCTCCCCTGAGCGAATTTCCTACAAGTATGAGCTCATCACGGGGACACTCAAGAGGTTCTAAATGTCGGGCTTCATCGGAAAATTCACCCTTGTCTTCCTCTTGTAATTCCTCTTGGCTATAAGCTATTTCCTAGCTGTCACACGGTGATCACAAGCCCGACCTCGGCCAATCATCCTCCTCCGTGAATTTAACGCTCATCCTTTATAGAGCCTCTTTGCATTCTCCTCTTCTGAACTAACAATGTTGCCATTGCCTCCTTCATTGCTTCGATTGCTCAAGGAGTTATTTGTATGTCTTCTATTCGGGCTTGGCGTCCCAAGTCCTCATTTTTCGGCATGCCTATATTCTGTAAAAACAACGAAGGATCATAGTAGGGGTTCGGGAGGGGAGTATGCATTCGGACGGCCATCCCAATGGTCTTCTTGACCACCACATATGTTGCATGTGTTACAATGTTGCCACCAGTGGTGTCCTCGAAGAAATTCATACAAGATTCGTCAAAATATGAGTATTCACCATTTAAATCATTTGTATTCCACGATGTCATGTCAAGAAGGGTATCAGAAAAAAAATCAAAGATTGAAAAATAAACTCAAGACCACGTTATCGGCACTAATATAGAATGTGTAAAACTAACACTTAGAAAATTTTTGCCAATTGCCGAGTCCCAGCCCATTGTAAAAACTTGTTCGGCTTATGCGGATGACTACTTGCAAGTGCACGTGGTCGAACAAGTAGTAAGTGGCTCAAGTAAGCCAAGTATCGATCCGAGGAATTTGGACTACGGGGCAAATCTACTCAAGTGTCAATTCTTATTACTCTAAAAATGCAGATAACAATGTGAAGAAAAGTCTTTATATTTTGTTATCTAATTTTATACTAGAAATAAAATAATTATATAAGTGAATCCTAACTATGAATGTGAGCATCTTGAGGCTAAAAACGAACATGTAAAGAAATTAATTATTGATATAAAAGCTGGTTTTATCTTTTCTCGGGTTGCTAGTCGGAACTTATGCTGATGGATTAACTCTCGTATTAACCCAACTTAAGAATCATGAACGCTTCCCACCTACGTATGCGTGATGAAGAAATTCATGTTCTAGCCATACAAAACCGATTCCACACTTGACTAATACGACTTTCGGGTATATTTCTATCCCGAAGGTAAATCAATTCTCAATTTTCCCAAACTAAGAAAAGATCATATCCTAGTAATTCACAACTTTCCGAGTTTAGGTATCTCTCGAGTGGCTTAGGACTTTTAGATATACATTAACATGGGCCAAACATTAATGCAGTAAGAACAGAATTAATAGAACAACCATGAAAAGAAAAAGATGAAAAAACCGAGATGATCAACAATTACATTTCAATACAATTGTTCTAACCTCAGCCAAGAAGTGAAATTAGCCACTCATTTGTGGATTAAACATCATTAAATGATTGTAAATCATACAAACAATTGAAAGAAAGGAGAAAGGGATGAGAAAAACCCTGAGTTTCGTCCTCTCAATGCACCTTAACCCGCTTCTTGCTCCACCAAGTCGAGAATAATTAAAAATGAACCTAAGTGTTAATTCGTTTATCTTGGTGAAAATTTTTCCCCGGAGATAACAAGCAACGTGTCACGGAGTGCATCGCTTGAACATTGCCTCCGTGACCTCGTCCTGCTGTGAGCTCTCACAGGATTTGGCCGTCAGGTAATTTCCTAACGTGGCACGACACGCCTTGCGGGCATGCCGGGCGTGCCACGGTGCAAACGCACCTTCAGCTGGAATGTCAAGATCCATGTAATTAGGTCAACGTGCCACGGCACGATCGCGGACCCTCTCTGGAATCCTTGCAATTAAATCACCCGGACCAAGAGTCATCCGCGTGGCGTGACAACTGCTCCATCGCGGGCCTCTTTGCTTCTTGCTTCCTTGGCTAATTCCTTGCTCGCTCGAGTCCATCCTAGAATCCTCCCAGCATGCATCTTAGCTCCATAAAAAATCGTTTTTCCTGCAAAACAACGCTAATCATGTTGGTTAGTATAAATTCACACTTTCCTACAATTTACATGAGAAAGTACAAACATTGTTGGATAAACAAGGCAAAATGATGCATTTCGGCAGGTATCACTTGGGCATATAAATATGCCCCAGGATCAGAAAACATCGGGTTCGTTGCATGAACTCCCGAATCAAGTGCGAGATTGCACTCCTTGGGCTCTTCAAAGATGAAGCTACGGCCGGTAGTTTCAATCCTAGTGGACAATTTGAGGGAACTCTGTGCCAAAGGCTCCCTTGCAATGTGCTCTCGGGAAGTATTTGTTCTCCTTATGCTTTGTGTACCCTTTACCCAAATGCATCCACCTATCGGGTTCCGTATTGATGGCGTTGGCGCGCGGAACCATTGAGGTGCTCTTTGGGCTGCGGCTCCCAGATCGATTCTTTTCCCTTCCGGCGCAGATGTAGATGCGCCTTCCCTTTGTCTTGCCTCTCGCCATTGTTCTGTCAAATCAAACAAAACGGTCCCAATGTTATTCAAATAAAAATTAGCTTTGACTAAGGTTGAGTTCTTCAAGCCACCCCACGCTTAGTCTTTATCCACAATCCCAACATTACGGCCAAGACAATCCTCTTTTTCCAATTTACAAAAAAACAACAACAACAACAACAAATGCCTCGTGCATTCGGAGGATTCGGCAGTATAAAATTCTATGTACTACTCGGACTTTGTATAGCTAATCACAATATTACCACTAGATAACATTTCATGACATAGCACTTAAGCGAAAATTTTTATCAACAAAACCTATGCAATTTAATTTCTATGCAATTAGAGCAATTTCATGCTATTTCAACAACTTTATTCTCCCGAGAATCCATCGTGCCTTTAGCATATTAACGTTAAACACAACTTATAATTTACCTCACCCAACATGCTGTAGAACAAGAATTTAACATTTCCACTCAATCTAACTTCTTCATATTCAAATTCTAACCTTAGCTAACAAATTTCACAAAAAAATTCGATCAAGCATGTATTTATCGAGTTCATATAATCACAAAGATACTACGAACATCAATCAACAATGACTTAAGTGAATTCAAGCTCAATTCATACTTAGAGCAAGGTTTTACTCGCATCACATGCTCAAAATCGAAAAATTCGACAAGAATTGAGATAGAGTTGAGGAACATACCTTGAATTCGATGAAATGAAGAAAAGTAGAAGAAATCTACTAGGTCGTGTCCGTTGAAGAAGGAAGGATTTTAGGGTGTTTGTCGCGGAGGAGAAGGAATGGGGAAAAAATGAGGGGAAATCGGGGTTAAAAGTGTGATTTTTCGCGCGGGTCACCCGGCGACCCGGTGTGACCGACGCGAAATAACACTCAACGTGTTACGGAGGAGTAGCAGCGAACACCCCCTCCGTGACACGGAGCCATCGCGTGGGTGTTGCAGGTTTTAAAAATTCAGATTACACCCTCAACGTGTCACGCGGAGGGTGGCCAATGCGGAGGCCCTCCTCTCCCGTGACAGACCATCGCGTAGGCTCAGCTGTTTTGCCACTTTTATTTTTTCTTACCTCGATTTTTCCTTTGTGATTCTTTGCATTTTGCCCTCCGTTCAACTTTGAAATTCATCTTATAACAGAAATTGGTTAGAATCCCAAGGTTTGAACACAACACAATATTATTTTTTATATTTTACATTTTTATATTTTTCTTTTTTTATCTTTTCTCTTTTTTTTTTTTAATTAACTAAGCTTTGTACACATCAAATACAACAATTTCACAGGTTGCCTCCAGTGCAGCGCACAATTTTACCGTTGCGGCTCGACGTTATTTATGCTCATTTAGCCCCTAGGGTGACTGACGTTTTCTTCGAACAAACGCCCCCACCCATGTCATGCTTACACTTCTCCGGTGGTTTCCCCAATGTCTCTTGTGCATCAACGCTCAGAGTGATATCCGCTTGATCAAGCACATTGATCACTGAGAGTTCCTCGTACACGGACGGAAGCTTTGTGGCCTTGTACATCAAACACCTCACGGTCGTGCGCCCGCATGGTTAGCACCCTGCCCAGCTAATCAGTGCGCTTTCTGGTCGCCAGAAACGTCCCAAAATAAATGGGACTTCCGCGTACGCTCAATCGGCCACGACGAAATCTCTGCAGGGAAGATAAGGAGCCCACTTGCGCAGCCACGTCCTCCACAATGCCATCGGATCTGGCCAAAGAATGATTAAGCTAGTTGCAAGATCAATGTTGTTGGTCTAGGACTCCTGGCCCCAACTTCTTGATCACGTGTCGGCATCAAGTTAATGCTCGCTCCCAAATCATAATCCATGACTGAGGATGCCACTACTTGTTGTAATTTGAATTGCTTAAAGCTCAGGGGTCCTTGAGCATTGTAGAGCACATTTTGTATCCGGGAAGGTGCACTCCTCCGTAAGAGCCACCGTAGTGTACTTAGTAAACTGCTTTTGTTGCCACGATGTCCTTGATGCTTTGCGTGCTTTGGCACTCCACACCAAAACATCAACAAGAGGCTAAATTAATGTGTACCCGTTTAAGAAACTCCATGAAATTTTGAAACACGCTTCCTCCTTGTGTTTCTTTAATCTTTAAGGAGCAGGAGTGGTGGTCTTTACAGTTCGGCTTCCTTTTTCTTCCCCCTCTCATCAATGTGCTCCCTCTCATTTTCCACACGGCTCCATTGTTGAGGTGGTCTTTTACGGTTTCCACCTCAGCAAGGCATAAACCACTCCTTGTAGTCCCTTTGCATTCACTTGCTTGGGGTTGGGATCAATGTCACTCGGAAGTCCTCCTCTAGGCCTTGTTTTTGAGCTCCAGCCCGAATTGCCCAAAGCGGGTACTCCAATGCCTTTGTAGCTAAGCGATTGTTCTTCACCATGGTACGCCAATTTCACATAGTCAACCGAAATTGATCTTGGTTAGCTATCATTGTCTTGAACATCTCCTCAATCTTTGGGTGATGGTGTGGAGGAGGGGCATTATTTAGCCACATGCGTAGTGATAGTTCTGTGCCCTCCTTGATTTCTCTTTGTGCCCCCTAACTCGAACTACGCCCTTGATGGTTGTTGCTACCCCGAGAAATTCGGGTGATTTCTCAGTTAAATTGTATTTGTTGCCATGCATTGGTGATTATTTCTCTTGTACATTACCAACAAAGTTCGAATCAGATTGCTCCACAACACTCGGCAGGAAATTTCATTACTCCCGCACACTAACCAAATGTCTTGCACTACATTCTTGGGGCTTGGGGGCGGTTCAAGCTCATATTGCGAAGTGGGTGTTGAGTTGATTACATACTTGCGGCTATACGTACGTGATAGGCGTAAAACCATCCACTTCTACGACTCCGAATTTGCTTTCCTTGTTCCTCCTCTTTAAGAGTCCGCATTCCACTCGGTTCCATGCGAAATACAATTCAACAAAGTATCTGACTCCTCATAAGTCTTCTCTAATGCTTGTCCCAGTACTGCTTGAGTCGGCCAAGATTTTTGTGTAGGGTTTCCAAACCCTCTATGAAAGTATGCACGGCACATCATTGGATTGGTGGTGATGTGGACAATCCGCAACATCGATTTGAATCTCTCCCAAGCTTGATACGATTCTCCCCCTCTTTGTTTAAAACTTAAATTTGACTTCCCAAGTCTTCTTCATTTTACCGGATGGAAAGAGGCTTAGTATCAGAATTTCTTTGCAAGATCATCCCACGTGGTGATGGAATTAGGTGGCTCAGCTTTCAACTACCTCTTAGCTTCTCCCAAAAGTGAAAATGGGAACAATGTGACATAATGCGATGACACTCCGGGGGGATGTAAGTGTCCACCCATCTCCAAAAAATTTTGGGAATGTTGTTGTGGATCCTGCGTGGGGAGACACGTGAGCTTGCCATTGGTGTGCGGCAATTGCACCATGTTACTGTTTAGCTCGAACCTCCCTCCTGGCTGGGATTGCGAATGCTAGATGTGACATTACATTAGCATGTGGTATTGTACCACTTTATAGCTAGTTTGCCATTTCCTCGGGCACTAACACTTTGCCCCAGCACAAGTGATGGATTACACATGGTTGCTCGGGGATTATTTGTCGAGCAGCTGACTTTCTCTCCCCCAGAGATTCTCTCCTTTGACGATGGAATTGTCTTTCCCGGCTCTAAGTATGAGTCCACCTGACTCCTTGTCTCTTGCCGAGTGTTCAACGAATTTAATATGCAAAATGGGGCTAAGACCAAGTTGTCGACACTAATATAGAGATAGCAAACTAACACTTGAAAATTTTTACCAATTGCCGAGTCCGCAACGGCGCCAAAAACATTCGGGTGTACGGATGACTACCTTGCAGGGCATGTACGTGGTCGAACAAGTAGTAAAATGGCTCAAGTAAGCCAAGTATCGATCACGAGGATTGGACCAAGGTAACAATCTAATCAAGTGTCAATAAACTTTAACTCTAAAAATGCGGATAACGAGTGTAAAGAAAATTTTGGGATTTGTTTCCTAATTTATACTAAATCAAAAACGAATATACAATTTGAGTTTAAACTATAAGTTATGAGCATCTTTGAGGGCTAAAACGAACATGTAGAGAAATAATTTATCGATACAATTTGATTAATCTCCTCACGGATTGCTAGTCAAAATTATTGCCTATGGATTAGTATTTAACCCAACTTAAGAATCATGAACCTTCACTACATTTCTATGATACAAAGAAATTCATGTTCTAGCCATACAAAACTGATTCCGTAATTGATTAATAAGACTTCCAGGTATATTTCTATCCCGAGGTAAATCAATTCTCAATTTCCCAAACTAAGAAAAAGATCATATCCTATAAATTCACAACCTTTCCATTCTTGCTCTCTCGAGTGAAACCGGACTTTTAGATATACATTAACATTGGCACACATTAATACGGTAAGAACAAGAATTAGAGAACAACCATGGAAGAAAAGATGAGAAACCAAAATGATCAATAATTACATTTCACTACAAATGTTCTTAACCTCAACAAGAAGTGAATTTAGCCACTCATTTGTGGATTAAACATCATCTAATGGTGTAAATCATGCAAAACAATTGAAATAAAGAAAGAAAGCAGAGAACGCAAGGATTTTTCGTCCCTCAAGCCCAATACGTAACCCACGTTCTTGCTCAACCAAGTCAGAATAATTAAAAATGAACCTAAGTGTTCTATTTATACTAGTGGGATTTTTCCCCGGAATAACAAACGCGTGTCACGGAGTGCATCGCGAACCTTGCCTGTGTGACACGCCCTACTGTAGGACCCTTCTTTGGAATCCCGTCGTGCGGTATTTAAGCCCAACGTGCCACGATGTGCAAAGCGGGGCTTGGCCAGCGTGCCACGGCCCCAGCACGCATCTTCGCTGGAATGCCATGTTCCAGTGATAGTGTCCAACATGCCACGAAGGCAGCACGGACCTTCAGATTTGGCTCATTTCGACATCCCAGGCGGACTGCATCCGCGATGGCGTGACACGGCTCCATCGCGGAGCCCCTTTTAATTCATGCTTTCCTTGGCCTTTTCCTTGC
Source organism: Datura stramonium (assembly GCA_018107945.1). Taxonomy (NCBI): domain Eukaryota; kingdom Viridiplantae; phylum Streptophyta; class Magnoliopsida; order Solanales; family Solanaceae; genus Datura; species Datura stramonium. The sequence goes on from JACEIK010001319.1 coordinate 16,953, forward strand.
TCTCTTCGAGTCCATTCCCGATTTCTCCCAACATGCATCTTGCTTCATAAAATTATATTTTCACCGCAAAACAACGCTAATCATGTTGGTTAGTATAAATTCACATTTTACTTTGTTTGTGAGAATGTACAAACATTGATAGATAAACAAGACGAAATGACGCATTTGAGTATCACTTGGGCATAGAAATCTGCCCAAGATCAATTCTCTTAGCGACATAACCCATATGAGCACACTTGAATCAGGCTTGTAAACCTAGTCGGGAGGTCATTCGTACCTTCCCAAGGGTAGAATCATGAAGGCGTGATATCACGATGAAAAGGGCCACTTGGGCCGAGGACCGATCTAAGGAGGTCCCAAAAACCTACGGTGGCACGTAGTTTATGAGATCGAGGCTTAACCTAAGCCAGACCTACTCTCCAAGCATACATAGTGCTCATAGTATAACTTGCATGAATTCATGGGCTAGTTAAATCATGATAGTCATAAACATACTTGTACACGTGAACTAGCCATGACGTAAGGCTCGTGAGTCGGCCAAAACATAATTCATGAATCATAAGTTCATACATAAATAGATCATGCATATAACGAAATTCACTTAAGAATCATGATTGGTAATTGATTAAATTCACATTTAATTGTAGTCCATCTTTGGGCTTGTAAATATCATTAATAGCAAGAGAAGATCATAAATTGATTCATCATGGGTCATGCATAATTAGGCTTAATTTCAAGAGAATTCAATAATGTGTATTATAATTTGATAAATTAAATTACAAAATCTGATCAAAATCACATAGAATATGATGAGGTTTGGAAATCACAAAGCCCATTAACAATCATTGGGTTTTATATATAAATCTACTTCAAAACTCCATAATTTTTATAGAATTTTCATGAAATCGTAGAAAATGGGGCGTGAGTGTGAAAAGAAACACCCATTATAGCCTTACATACTGGAAACAAGCTGATTCTTAATCTCCTTGAATGCCCAAGAAGGAATTGGAAGAATTTGAAGAGAGAAACCTTAAATCACCCTTTGATCACCTCTCTATACTCTTGCGTGCATGAATGAAGACTTAGAATAAATTATCCCTCTAAAAACCCACTTTTCATAAGCTAAAATGATGCAGTTTAGGTCTTATAGCATTACAAAGTCAGAAAATGCCCTTAATGAATCTTCCACAGTTTGTCGGGCCGGTCCAACGGGTCGTTAGAAGAGACGATGACTAGTTGTATGGCCCAGTCTTTGCTTTATTGGAACTTGCCTCCCGGAGCTGAACCACGAGACGGATAGGGCTGACTCATCCTTTGAACCAGTGCGTTATCAGGATTTTCCTCCTAAACTTTAACACCTCATCCTCTGCGGGCCTCACCACAACTGTTACACCAATCAGCAGTCGTTCTGTCCTTCCGTCAAAGCCATTGGAAATTTCACTCCTCGATCAATGGCTACAAACGGCGGTTCATGGTAACTCATGACGGGTCATGGGGTTACCCATTGTTTCTTTAACCTTTTAACTAGTGTATGCTAAGTAGTGGCAATAAGAATCTGAGCTTTATGAAATTTGGACGAACTTGAACGGAAAACAAGTGGACCTGAGATGCCGAGTCCATATCCCACCACATTGCAGGAGCCGCGTGTGTATCCACAATGGGTCATGCTTAGAATCATTGTTTCCCTTTGCCACCAAAATTTTCCCTCTACAAATGTATTGCTGTGGCCGTGGTTTGATACCACGAGTTGTTACATGGCCCGTTACATGCTATTTTCTCTAATTTAAGAAGTTTTCAACTTTTAACTTTGAGTCTATCTTAGTATTTTGGGGATTATAATATCTCCCGTAGGAACATTTGTCCTTGAATGTAGGAAGCGAACAAAACGAAACATGCAATTATCATATTTAAATATTGATCATTTAAACCAAAACTTTACGGAATGACTACCTACGATTCATATCACATATTGATGATCTCAACTTTTCTAAAGAAAGCTTGAACACATGATGAACATGAAAAGCTAAATAGAGTCATAGAGAGCACAGCGATACCTCAAGTTGGGCCCCGAAGTTTCAGTAGAGAATAGGTGTGGGTGTTGCAGCCATCATATCTCAGCCGGCTCCCACGGCGCTCCTTCCAACATCTTTGATTTCTCCATAATACTTTAAGCTGAAGCTACTTCTTTGTTCCTTAGCCTCTGAACGGCGATTATGTTTCCACAAGAACCATTCATATTTGAAATTATCTTTTACACCGACAACATCCCATAGGGACTACTAATGCGGGATCTCTCAAACATTTCTTAGCGACACATGAAACATGGGATGCCTGAAGAATAACTAGAGGCAAGTCAACTCATCGCTATCTTACCAACTCTTCTCATATCAATTAGGGACCAACATATCGAGGATGAGTTTTCCTTTCTTCCCCAAACCGCATGACCCTTCCTTAGGAGATACCTTCAGAAATGCCAATCACCTCCTCTTATAGAGCTCCAAATCCCTTCTCTCCACATCAACATATGATTTGCGACTACGGCGGTTCCGGCTGTCCTTATCTTCGAACCCCTTCACCATAGCCTCTTAGACAGATGGGCCTCTGCCATTTTGCCTCTGGCTTCAAACCATCATATGGGATCTACACCTCCGCCCATAAAGTGCCTTGAATATGATTGCCATTTTGGATGCTAGTGATAATTGTTGTTGTAAGCAAACTCGTCGGGGAAAATGATCATCCCAACTACCTTTGAAGTCCGGTACATGCTCTCAGCATGGCCTCATCAAGAGTCTGGTTGCTCATTCTACTTGGCCATCCATCTGGAGTAGAGAGGGCACATCTTGGAGCTTAACTTGAGTCCAGCCCACCACAGAAAGATCGCCAAGGCGGGAGGTAAATGAATTGCCTTGGTCCAAAATAATAGACAAGGGCACTCCTAGCTGAAATCGGAACCAACTTCCAAGTGGGAATGCTAATATTCTGAAGCATGCCTCCCGGCCTTTGATGCTCCACCTTTACTTTGATAGTTCGGGCATGCAGCTCTGAATGCGCAATATCCTTCTTTGTTTCTATCCATAATGATTTCATAATCTGATACATCTTGTTTGTTTGATTGAATAAGAATATCACAAATCTTACTAACTGTGCCTCATGCAATATCCGGCCCTTCAAATCATCCATAGACACCTGGATTGACCACGTGCCAAAACACCATCTCCACGCCAGGAGAAGACTTCCCGCCGATTCGAACGGCACCACCGCCCAGCTACACCAGTGGATCCATATCTTGCCTAGATTTCATATCGGAGTCACCAAGGATGATTAGAAGCCCATTTTTCACAACTACACCGCCATCGGTTGAGTCGGCCAACTAACTCAACCTTGCAAGTACGATGGACATCTTTCACCGGCTCCTTCTTACCTCCATCCACATGGGACACACTCTCCATAAAAGCCACCTACAGTGCGTCCTTTAAATTAGCCTTTCGATGGTGAGAACACTCATATCATGGTCTTTGAGTAGCTCTAACCACCTCCTTTAGTAGATTGGAGGTTCTTTACTGCGTGAACACATATTGCGGAGGCTCTTGTGATCGATGAATACATCCACGTGGACCCCATACAAGTAATTCCACCATATCTTCAATGTGAATACCACCACGGCCAACTCTAGATCATGGTGAGATGATCTCCTCATGGACTTTCAACTTTCTGGGGCACATCTTGTCACTTTCCCATCTTTGCATCAAAAAACACCAGTGGGTTCTCGAGCCATCACAATACACAACAAAAAAGTTGTTATAGGGTAGAGTCAACGATCAGGTAGTGAGTGAGCTTAAATTCTTGGATAACTTTCCTAGACTCAGAGCCATTGGAACTTTACCTTCTTCTAAGTCAACTTGGTTAAAAGGTGCTGCAATAGATGAGAGAAGCCCTCAACAAACCTCTAGGTGATATCCGGCTAAACCAAAACTCAGAATATCCAAGAGGATTCCTTTGGTCTAGGCCAATTCTTCATAGCCTCGATTTTACGAATCTGCCTTGATACCCTCACTCGATGTCACATGGCCAAAATGCCATTTCAACCAAAACTTACACTTCTTGAACTTGCATACAATGATGATCCTTGAGGATGCGGCCACTACTCTCAAATGGCGGCATTCTCCTCGCTCTGAGAGCATATAAGGATGTCACCAATGAACACAATCACAGACATGTCTAGATACGGCTTGAACACCCTGATCATTAGATCACCAAAGTTGCGAGGCATTGGTTAGTCCAAAGACATAACAACAAATTCAGTATTATCTGTGAAAGTGGTTTTGGATGTCACTCTCCCAAACCCTAAGTGGTGATACTCGGATCACGAGATCAATCTTGGGAAACACTTGTGCGAGTGGTCAAAGGATACATTTGGTGACCTTGTTCAAGCGCCAATAATCAATGCATCCAAAGTGTTCATATTATTCTAAAAATACTTCTACTGTTTTTATGAAGTAACAGGTGCAGTAAAGCCTTTATCTAGAAGGTACTTCAGCGATCCTTCAATTCCTTTAAGCTGGCCGGAGCCATCTGTACGGAGGAATAGATATAGAACAAGTATTGGGGAAAGAATCTTGAAATCAATCTCCCACTCGGGATGGACACTTGGCCGTCATCGGAAAGACCTCACGGATACTGCGTACTCTTTGGAACTAAGCTGGATGAGTCGGGGTCTCGGACTCAACATCCTTAACCCTAACTAGATGATGCGGCCCTTAGAAATCATTTTCTGGCCTTAAGTTATGGAAATAAACCGACCGGTTAATTTCATTGAATTACCCTTCCACTCCGAATTAACTCACGGCTGAATTCCACCGCATGGGTTTCTGTTAGCAGAAGCATAACATGAAACAGCAATCCATGCCCCCGGAATGATGTCAAAGTCAGTGCAGCTATCCCACTAAAGTCTGCGGAGGTGATCTTGTCTTGTAATGGGGTAACCTCTACTCCACCTGACCTAGCTACAAGCTTGAATCACTTGTTGGGTAGAGGGCGAGAGCGGTTCTAGTAGGATTTCGGGGCTAACCCCAAAACTACTAGCAATATAAGGGGGTCACAAAAAGACAAAGTAGCTCTGGATCTAACAAAGGAATAAACATCAATATGGAAAATACGCAACATACTAGTGACCACATCTGGTGAGCTCTTGCTCTGGTGGGAGTACTAAAGCGTAAACTGTTCTAGCGCTAACACTTTGCTTGGCTAGTGATCATACCTGTGAGGGGACGTCTTTGTGGAGCGGTAGAACGGATTCTTTGTCATACGGGCTCCACCCGACCCCTAATATGTCATTTGAGGGGATATCCTTAAATCATATGCGGGTTTGCCACACCCGAAGCAAGCATCAAGCCAACTAAACACCTCGGGAGTGATTCTTGCTACACCTTGCACAAACTAGGAAAGAGCGCTCCTGAATGCTACCCTAGCCTCTCGACTTTGAAGCTCTATTTCTCAGTCTATTGAATCTAGATGGTATGTGGCGATGATGGGTTGGAGAGGTAGACTTTGTCTTTGGGGCTAACGATCTTTGTCCACCCCTTGACGAGAAGTCCCATAGCTATTGGTCCTAGCCCTCTTGGCCTCCCTCGCCTCCAGTAGAATGACTCCATACACTTTAGCCATGCATTTAATGCGAGGAAATTCGATATCCGTGTAGCATGGCGATCCTGCAATCCTTGTCCAAATAATCATGCCCCATGAACAAATGAATCACCCGAGCCCTCTTGGTTTCGCCACCAACTCACGGGCATACTTGGATAATCGGGTGAACTCCAATGCGTACTCTGAATGGACATGTTACCTGTTTCAAATTAACAAACTCGAGTTTGCCTTGAGCTCCCTCGTCTCGAGGGGAAGAGCCCAGATACAAAATGCCATGTGAAACTCTTCCCAACCCATCGGGCATGCACCCTCATGGCATCTCTTCTTGCTTGAACCATATACGAGCCCACCCCCTTTGGGCGATAGGAGTCAAGTCAACACACTCCCTATTGTTCACCACTATAACTGCAGGTGATCTTCGGAATCTCCTCAGTAAAATCGTATGGATTCTTATCCACCATTAATCGTGTGAACTCGGGAGGCTCATTCTCAAGAAATCCCTCACCTAGCCACGCCAATTTCCATTCGGGTAATGCCCTTTGTACGATTATGAACTTGGGTAGTCATGGCACATGCCGAGGAATGCGAATCAACGCCTAAACTCGGTGTGGGTGGCGCTCTGGTGCGTACTCCCTGTGAGCGGGTGGGGATGGATGATCACTCATCACCATCGGCACCCTCATGATCATTTCCGTTACCATTTCTTACGGTGTTCACTCGGCGCCAGAAGACGCGGATTACGCAGCGTGAATAACACGATTTAGAAAGGATAGGAAACACTTTTCATCGCACAAATAGATTATGAAAGAGGAACATTTCCTAAACGTCTTGCATCTCTTGTGTAACGCACTTCACACCTATAAAAGAAAACACAACAACGCGGCTTTCGAGACATACTAGGACTTAACGCTATGGCTCTAATACCAACTTTTTAACGAACCAAGCGTTACACCGAGAAATGTAGACACGAGACAAAGATCCTTGAGAGACCCCAAGTCTACCCATGGCACGAGCATACATCTAATTCATTCACATAAGAGGAAGACTTAACATAAGAAAATGAAATCATGACATAATAACGGAGAGAGACAATACATGAACCATACATGATTTGAATACAACTTATAGTACGAAAAGCCTCTAATCATGAAAGAAGGGTTGAAGGGACAATACCCCAACTAACCCTACAATGCGAAATGAGAACAATAAGAGTCTGAACATATGGCCCTTAGAACACATGAGGACTCACCGACCAGTTGATATGAAGCTACGAAGAGCTGTTGAGGGTGAGCACTGAGAGTCGGGTCTTGTGTCGGGAAACGATACGGCATAGAAAGTATGCGTTAAGTGAGTGGAATGTACCGAGTATGCAAGGTAAGTAAAGCAGACATTTAAAATATATAAAACTCATTAATGATTAAAAAGAGTAGAACATCATGCTTATATTATAAACATCGTAACATATCATAAGGCTCAAGGTTTTCAAAACATTTGTAATACAAACAAAATCATAATCATACGAGAAAAGCTTTGCTACATGACTTGAGCCAAAATACATAATCCTAAACATGCATAGCCATGAGAAGCAGGTGGGAGATTCTCTTAACTTCTTCCCATATGAGCACACATGGTCAGGCTTGTAAACCTAGTGCAGGTTGTCAGTACCTTGCCCAAGGGTGAGGCCTATGAAGGAAACGTTATATCACCATGAAAGGCTACTTGGGCCGGGGGCGGAGTCTAAAAGGAGGTACCAACATACCTCGGTGGCACGTAGTTTGTGAGATCCCAGGGGCTTAACTGAGCCTCGGAACCTACTCGGTGTTAATCACCTCCCCAAAACATACATAGTGCTCATACTATAGCATGTGAATTCATGGGCTAGTTAAATCATGATAGTCATAAACTATGCTTGTACATATATGAACTAGCCATGAAGTAAGGCAGTCAGTCGGCCAAACATAATTCATGAATCATAAAGTTCATACATAATTGTTAATCATGCATATAGCTTGAAATTCATAAAAATCATGTTGGTAATTGATTTAAATTCACATTTTAAATTGTCAGTTCATCTTTGGGCTTGTAAATATCATTAATAGAAAAGTAGATCATAAATCGATTCATCATGGGTCATGCATAATTAGGCTTAATTTCAAGAGAATTCAATAATCACGGAATTATAGGGTGTTACACCTCGTAAATTTTTAACATGTAGATGGCCTATTCGCATATTGGTGAAGAGTTTTAGGGTGCCATACATACTAGAAAAGGCAGGGGAAAGGTCGGACAGCGCCAAGTCAGTGCGTCGCAAGGCAAAATCACGACCTCGTCGCATTTCCATGAGATACGACTTATACGTACCAACTATATAAGCCCCCAACTTTGATTTTAATGTTAAAATTCTTAAATTTCCATTAACGAGGAAAAATCGAGAGAGGAAGAGGCGAAGATTTCTTGATAATTTCCCGATCGATTACGCCGTCAAAACGCGGTCCAAACTCGAATTAATCCTAGATCACGGGAGTGTTGGTTGACAAAAGGAGCATTATCTGGGTTGTTTTGTGAAATTTGGCCGGCAAATCGTCGTGCCTCTTGAGCTAAGGCAAGTGGAATTGCTCCAGAATTAGTGTGATATACTCCTAGCCTTAAAATGAGTATTTCTCCCTTCTGGACTTTCGAGGAATAGCGAGTTTTTGACCGTTTTTCGATAAGCCAAAGTTTGGGCTATATATATATATATCGAAAGTGATATTTTCTTCCGGAATATTAATGTATTTAGTTCTAATTGATATATATATATGAATGCAGTTGGGAGAAATAGCAAAAGTACTAGCCAAACTACGCCAGTTAGTCGGAAACTTCGAAGCGAAGGTATGTAAAGCTAATTCCTTCAGCAAGTTAGTAATCCAGTATGGTAGATAGCGTGATGTATAGAAGAAAGAATTCAGAAGTTGAGAATTGAGTCAAGTATGAGTTTAGCAAGCGTGTTTTGAATTTAGCGAGCATGTTTTATAATGTTATGATATATATATATATATATTCAGAATAAAAGTTAGCAAAGCAATATCAGACAGTCAGATAACATCTCAGTTACAATATAACGAGATAGTCAAATAATATCTCAGATACAGTATAGCCAGACAGTCAGATAATATCTCAGTTCAGTATGAGAATCAGTATAACACAGAAAAGAGTTCCGAATGAGAAATCAGAACACAGATAGCATTTTTAGTTCAAACATGCTTGCTATATGTGATTATTGTTTATTGAGACCTGTTTGTGTTATGAGGGCACCCTTTGAGCGTCCTCACCACCCCTGGGTTGGTAACTGTGTCGACCCACCGTGAGGGTGGGGATACGTCACTC
>JACEIK010001319.1:26010-113089 GCA_018107945.1 Datura stramonium
ATGTTATTTATTAGCTAATAGACAGCAGATCGCCACGTCGACAGGTATGCTCCTGCCTTATTCTCAGTACAGAAAAGCTTGTTTTAGATTCAATCAGTTCAGACAGTTTCAGACATCTTCTACTGTTCAAAGTTTCTAGTTATGTTGTTTATATTCAGTTATGATCAGTTTGCTTTGCATACTTGGTACCAGTGGTACTGACGCCCGTTTGGGGCGCTTCATTACTTGCCTGCAGGTACTCATAGACGAGGAGCCGATCCCTCGTGATTCCAGCCAGCTCATAGAGTCATCGAACCCTGTCATCTGGAGCTTGATATTCCGAGGTGTAGTTCATTTTCTTTTGTTGTATAATACGGGTAGGTCGGGGCCCTGTCCCGACCATCTTATTAGTATTCTTAGAGGCTAGGAGATTGTGTATATATATCTCCCTGTGGTTAGTTGTGCCGGTCGTGTGGGGCCGTGCGTTTGTTTAGCTGTTTAGTGTTGTTTATTGTGTTGGCCGTGTGGGGCCGTATTTAGATAGTAGTGGTGACCTTGCCGGTCACGTAGATGTTCAGTATTCATTATATTGAGTTAGAGATAACTAGACNCCAGGCACCAGATGTGCTTAGGCACAGTAGTCTAGCAGTCCAGGTCCTAATAGGGCACCAGGTGCCAGTCATACCCCCCAAGGCGGGGCGTGACATAAATAAATTAAATTTGATCATTTGATCAAAACCCCACAGAATATGATGAAGTTTGGAAATTACAAAAGCCCATTAACAATCATTGAGTTTTTTATATATAAATCTACGTCAAACCCCATAAATTTTTGATAGAATTTTCAAGAAACCGTAGAGAATGGGCATGGGTGTGAAGGAAACACACATTGATAGCCTTACATACCTGGAAACAACTGATTCTTAATCTCCCTTGAAAGCCCAAGAAGGAATTTGAAGAGTTTGAAGAGATAAACCTTAAATCACCCTTTGATCACCTCTCTATGCTCTTGCATGCATGAGCGAATACTTAGAATAAATTATACCTCTAAAAACCACTTTGCATAAGCTAAAACGACGTAGTTTAGGGTCTTATAGCATGAATAAGTCGAAATTCCCTTAATGAATCTTCCCTGAAAATTGTCCAGATCGATCCAACGGGTCGTTGGAAGGAACGAGGACCCATTGTATGGCCCGTCATTTGCACTGCTGGAACTTGCCTCCGGAACTGAATCACAGAAGGAAAAGATGACTCATCCTTTGAACCAACGGGTCATTACATAGACCATTGTTTCCTCCTGAACTTTAACACCTCATCCTCTAACGGGCCTCACCACGACTCGTTACACCAATCAACGAGTCGTTGTTTCCTTCCGTCAAAGCCACAGGAAATTTCAGTCCTCAATCAACGGCTACAAACGACAGTTCGTGGTAACTCATGATGAGTCGTGGGGTTACCCGCTGTTTCCCATATGCCAAGGTCCATATCCCACCACAACTGCAAAGGACGACTCGTCGTATCCCACAACGGGTCGTCACATAGATCATTGTTTCCATTCCACCAAGATTTCCCCTCACCACAACTGTGTACAACGACCCATGGTTTGATACCACGAGTCGTTACATGGCCCGTTCTGTGCTATTTTTCTCAATTTTAGCAATTTTCAACTTTTAACTTCTTGGTCTACTCTTAAGCATTTTCAGGGTATTACAATAAGTTCATGTTACAGTTGATTACTACGAATCATACCTCCTTTGCACGAGTCATTGTACCCATTGTAAGGATGAACTATGACAAAGATGGAGTGCATAAAACAATGACTTACGAGCCATAATACGGGTTGTACCGTGCCCTCATAGGTCACCAGGTAAGTCCCTAAAGTCTTTTTCCACGAGCCAAAGGGATGAGCCGTAGGTCCAACCTAGACTCGTGGTACGAGTCGTGATAGGTGAAATAAAAGAAATTGACTAGACTCAACCCGGATCTTGAAACATACTCCCTAACCTATTTGGTTCAAAATTATTTGGACTTTAAGTCCCACGCAAACATAAGCTTTAAACCCACGATTCTCTCCCACAATCCCCTTACTCCAGTAACTCAAGCAAAAAGTGTTTGAGCTCAAATTTGTGCAAGATTACATCTTCACATTTGAAATTTCTATCCTAATCATAGAAACAAGTAAGAAGTCGAGAAAACACTTGAAAAATTAAGCAAACATGTTCAATTTTCGAAAAGCTTCCTCTGTGCCAACTGATAGAACATTGTGATTCCTCAAGCTCACCAAAAATGGGTTGAGGAGATGAGCAGTAGGTTGTGTGATTCTATTGAATGGATAGGAATTTAAAATGCTCAAATACTAAACTTAATTGTTAAAAATAAGTTACGGGATGTGATGTATGTTGCGGGTGAATCGGGTAGGTGTAAATGATGAACATTGATAACCTAAAATAGGGAATTCTGAGGACCAAGTTCAAACAAATTGTTTGCCTGACAACTGAACTAATTAAGGTAAGGATAAGCTTCACAAGCCTTCTTATGACTCGTGGTTTCATACTACGACTCGTAGGATGGCTCGTTGAGGCTGTCCCAAGCTATTTGTGATGGAAACTAATGGTAAGAAACTTTGTACGACCCATAGTATCCTATTATGAGTCGTACCAAAAACCTAAAAGGGTTAAAGTTCAAAAGAAACTGTAAGATCCTTACTCTGACTCATGAAAACAAATCATGATCCGTAGCACAAGTCATAGAAAAATACAGAAGAACACAATTTAGGGGAATCACTCAGTACAACTCTTAGTACAAACCGTACCACCATGGTATGAGTCGTACCTAGGAGCCATAACAGGACTACCATAAACTACTAGTCTTAGTATAAGTCCTACCACAAAGGTACGACCCATGTTGTAGACTCGTGGAAAACTTCAGAGGGTATTTTTCTTACTAAAATTTTCTCTATAGGTACAATGACAATGAAGAGAAGAGCAACCAAAATTGCCTAAGATAAGGAGACTAGAGCTGAGATAGCTTCTAGGAGGGCATTGAGAGATGATCCCTCTGACTTTGATAAAGCAGGTAGCTCCCCTAGTGGTACCGAGTTGAGACTTCTGACACTGATAAGCCACAGACCACTAGGGCTCAAGCTAAGGTTCAAGCTGTAGCTACAACTGTTGCTCCCCAGTTTGCGGAGGAAGCTGAAGAGTAGTCCCAAGAGTTCGAGAGTGGCTCTAATAATGAAGAAGGGTCTGAGGAGGCCTAGTCTGGTGATGGTAATGATGCGGCCGGGTCTGAGGAAGAAGCTGCTGATGAAGAGGGCGACCAAACTCCACGTCGGGAGAGCCATACTATTAGGTGGAGAGTGCCTGGTGCTCAAGAGATATACGCGCAAGGTCTTGCTCTCACCTCAAAGAACCATCTGAGGTGAAGCATACAGGAAAAACCACGAATCCTCACAAGTGCCTTGAATGAGGTAGAGGAAATGAAGTGGATATTCAGTTTCTACAGATTTGACTAAATGGATAGAACTCCATAGAAGTATAGTCCTACAATGGGCTGGGAGTTCTACACTAATTATTTGGCCACAATGGAGCAGAAAGAAAACGGTAGGAAGAAATTGAAAGAACAACCCAAGCTTGAGAGTGTAATAGTGCGAGATCGCACGGTTGATATCTCTAAGCGTACTATTGCTCGGGTACTCTATGGGCCGCAGTACAGAACTCCTAACATGACAATTGAGTTTGATTACCAAGTAGACACCCTGAAAAGGGTAAAGCAACTGGGTTATGAGGTGCAGCAGAACCAAATTAAATGGCTAGTTGGGGTTTTAGCGGACGACAAGGAGGATGTAGACTGGGTGGCTAGTGGAAAGTAGGTCACCAAAGCCTCGTTGAACTTCATAGAAAAGGCCTGCTGGACAATAGTCCGCCAAAGGTTGGTGCCTACGGTCAATGAAAACACCCTCAGTGCAGATAGAGCAGCCTTGGAGGCGTGTATCATGTCGAGATATGCCATAAACATTTTTAGGGTAATCACAGAGGAGATTCGAGACCGGGCAATGGGATTGAGCACAACCATCCCATTCCCGAGTCTTGTGTTCAGATTATGTATTGAGGCGGGCCTCAAGGCGAGATGGAGGTTGATAGTCTGTTTGGAAGCCAGAGAACGACGAATATAGGCTTGATACAAGATGAGATGAACCTAGTGAGCTAGGTTAGACATCCTATTACAGTCCCAGCACCACGGAGATCCGGGGGTGTGCATGTTAATATTCCCACTCTAGTGGAGCAGGGAGAGATGCTGGCTACAAAGGCCAACCACATAGACTCAGCTCCCATCACATCCTCCACACCTTCATTGGGTATCCCAAGTCAGAATCCTTTAGTATATGTGTTGGTACCTTAGGACTTCCTCCATAAATTGTCCATGAGGCTGACAGTGACCGAGAAAAAGTTCAATGCTATGATGGAAAATGTCAAGCCATGGGTGAAGGCCAAGAATGATGAGGCTGCTAGGTTTTTGCATAGCCAGTTAGACACTTTCGAGTGCCGCTTCAATGAGCGTATGGCTGAGCGAAAAGATACGGGCAGCCTCAGAGAGGAGTTGGGGGATTTGTGAAGCCAGGTAGCCGAGTTGTCGTTTAGATTGCCTGCAATATTATCTGCCACCACTCTTCCAGACTTGGATGTTGAGCTTGATGAAGAGCTAGATCTTGAGGCGTATTCGATGCCCACTGCAGCCGGAGGAGGAAAATAAAAGAAGAGGGTCTCGGAGGAGGTTGAAGATGAGTCCTTAAGAAAGAAGAGAAAAAGGAGAGCAAGCGGGAAAGAATGGATAGCCTATAGACTCGTGACGAGCATATGTCAGAGCTGCTTGAGTGATCTAGAGGAGCAGGGAGCTCCACCACTATCTTTGGAGAGCTTGCAGGTGGAAAGGACCCTTTGGGTGAGCCACATTTAGCCAGAGATGCCACTAAGGTCATGGAGGCTACTACTATTGATGTGAGGGTAACTAATCCCCCAATTGACGTTCCATTGAGTGAGCCGGCCACCGCTAGCACCACTATTGTAGCAGAGGTACTACTTCCACAGGAGGACATGTGAAGTCTGAGTAGCCATAGGTATGGCCCTTTCACTTGTTCTTACAGTTGATTCTTCGGGATGAAGAATGTTTTCTAAAAGGGGGTGTACTTGTATTTTTTGGGTTTTGTTCGTCCGAGGGTTATTCTTCCCGTGTTTCTTTTTCCTCGGACATGCTATCTATTAGAATCCACATGTTTAGTTTTTATATTTGTGTAATTAGAAGTAGCTTAGGATTACTTTACAACCAATAAATGCACTGATTTTGATGTTTTTGAAAAAATGACCCTATCTGAAATTTTTTATGTTAGCTGTGTATGTTGACTGCAAAGTATGACTTTTGTGGATCTTTGTATGGCATTTATATTATTAGCATGTGTAGTTGTAGTTTAGCCATGTATGAACTGGATAGGTAGAATCAATGCAAACATGTCCATGAGTGAGTGAGGATTCATACTTAGTTCAATACTTTGTTGAGGATCTAGAATTTGCCCGGTTGGTCTTTACATAGGTTTTAGGATGATTGGTTAGGAAAGGATCATAAGTCGTTTTTGTCAGAGCCCACTTTAGCTTAAATTGCCCTACCAAATAAAATGATTCCCTTGATCCCGTATTTGAGCCTAAACGTTGACCTACTTTCTTTGATTTGCTATTCACCTTGACGAAGTTTATAATGAACCTGTTTGGCCCTGGTCCCTCCTTGGACATGTGAACTTCAACTTAGGCAAAATGCCTAAGTTGAGGGTGGATATAGTAGGGGTACATAAGTTGTGTGAGGGTTGAGAAGAAAAAGGAAACAAAGTCAAAGAAGAGTAAGTTGTGGTGTGCAAGAAAGGAAAGAGAGCTGAAAAAAATAAAAAAATAAAAAGAGAAAAAAAGAGCTGAAAAAGATGATAAAAACACACCACACCTACACATTGCATTTAAACGGAGAAAAAGGGAGGACAAAGTTGAAAGATGAAAAATGAGTTAAAAGTGAAAGGTGGAGAAAAGTTGTATAGTGCCAAGGAGGGTTAGTCACTAAAATTCATATCTATCATACCTATCCCGAAGCCTACATTACAAGCTTGAAAAAGTCTTATAGTGATCCTAGCTTAACTGTCCAAAAAGAAAAAGTAGAGAAAACAAGGTCAAGCATATAGTATCCGATGTGAAGTATTTGAAACTTCTTTCTGAGGGGGAGAGTCTTACTTGTTGAGTCCCAAGTTTCATATTTATATATATCTATGAGTGTTGGGAACTTCATTTGCGGTAAGGATACATGGTTTGTGTTATGTTCTACCAATTGTCTATGTGAATGGCATTGGTGATACCTCAATTCTCTTCTATAGTTGGATGCCATATCTTGATCCCTATATGTCATAATTTGTAGCTACACAGTGCATGGTTGACTTGGTTTGAATGAAAAAGGGGTCAATAGCTGATTGTTGTTCATAGTCCAAATTTTGTTGTGTTGGCTGTAGGTATTCTAAGTTTACATTCTAGCTAAGCGTCGTTTTTAGTTTTGTTTTCTTTCCTTGAGGACATGCAAAAGTCTTAAGTTGAGGGTGTTGATGTGTTGTGGGTTTACAACACTTTTGATGCTTAAAACTGAGGAAATAAGCATAGAATTAGGTGCGTTTATATGGATATGAGGCACTTTTACTTTATTTTCAGGGAAATACCCAGCAGGCTAACACATCAGGTACGGATGACGGTCAGCGTCAAAACTGTTTCTATGCTCCGTCTTCCCGTCAGGATCAGGAGAGCTCACCTGACGTAGTCACAGGTATGTTACGTCTCTTTCATCTAGATGTGTATGCCTTCCTAGATCTAGGAGCCACTCTTTCATTCATGACTCCTTACATAACAGTCCAGTTCAATATCAGTCCAGAGGTCCTCTTAGAACCGTTCTCAGTCTCCACCCCAGTTGGCGAGTCAGTTAGAGCTAGCCGGGTGTATAGAAACTGCCTAGTCTCAGTTCTGAATAAAGTCATCCCAGCTGACCTCGTACAGTGAAACATGGTCAATTTTGACATTATCCTTGGCATGGATTGGTTACACCCCTGCTCTGCTTCAGTTGACTACAGAACTAGAGTTATCAAGTTCCAGTTTCCAAATGAACCAGTGTTAGAATGGACACAACAGTTCAGCGCCTAAGGGTAGGTTTATTTCCTACCTTAAGGCCCAGAAACTCATCTCCAAGGGATTTATTTATCATCTAGTTCAGGTCAAGGATTCCAACTCTAAGACCCTAACTATCCAGTTAGTTCCAGTGGTCAGCGAGTTCCTAAATGTTTTTCCTGAGGATCTTCCCGGAGTTCCCTCTAAATGGGAAATAGATTTCTAAATAGATCTCCTCCCAGACAATCATCCCATCTCCATCCCTCCTTATAGAATGCTCCAGCTGAGCTTAAGGAGTTGAAGGAGCAGTTAAGAGAGCTTCTTGAAAAGGGTTTCATCAGACCCAATATCTCTCCCTGGGGTGCTTCAGTGTTATTCGTACGTAAGAAAGACGACACCCTCAGAATGTGCATAGATTACCGTCAGCTGAACAAAGTCACAGTCAAGAACAAGTATCCCCTACCCAGAATTGATGACCCATTTGACCAACTTCAGGGAGCCAGTTGTTTCTCAAAATTCGATCTTTATCATGGTATCATCAGCTAAGGGTCAAAGAGTGTGACATACCGAAACCAACATTCAGAACTCGGTATGGTCACTACGAGTTTGTGGTGATGTTCTTCGGGCTAACAAACACCCCCGCAACCTTCATGGATTTGATGAACAGAGTCTTCAAGCAGTATCTGGATATGTTCATCATTGTATTTATCGACGACATTCCGATATACTCCAGAAATGAGGAAGAGCATGCCAATCACCTAAGAATAGCATACAGACACTCAGAGACCGTAAGTTGTTTTCCATGTTCAGAAAGTGTGAATTCTGGTTAAAGTCTGTGACCTTCTTAGGTTATGTGGTCTCAGGTGAAGGAATTCAGGTCGATCCTCACAAGATAGCAGCAGTGAAAGATTGGCCCAGACCTACCTCTCCTATGGAAATTAGGAGCTTCTTGGGTTTGAAGGGTTATTACCGACGGTTTGTTGGAAGGTTTCTCCTCTATAGAATCTCCTCTGACTAAGTTAACCCAGAAGAAAGTTAAATTTCAATGGTCGGATGAGTGTGAGAAGAGTTTCCAGGAGTTGAAGACTCGACTCACTACCGCACCAGTTTTGACCCTGCCAGAAGGAATAGATGGGTTGGTTGTTTATCGTGACGCTTCCAGAATTAGACTCGGATGCGTTCTAATGCAGCGGGGCAAAGTGATAGCCTACGCCTCCAGACAGCTCAAGGTTCATGAGAAGAACTATCCAACTCATGACTTGGAGTTGGCAGCAGTGGTGTTTGCGCTAAGAATATGGAGACATTACCTATATGGGGCTCACATGTATGTATTTACGGATCACAAAAGCCTTTAGTATGTGTTAAGTTATAAGGACCTAAATCTTCAACAGAGAAGGTGGTTAGAGCTATTAAAAGACTACGACATGAGTGTACTGTATCACCCGAGTAAATCCAATGTGGTGGTCGATGCCCTAAGTAGATTTTCTATAGGGAGTGTAGCTCATGTTGAAGAGGGAAAGAAACAAATGGTGACGGATATCCACCGGCTAGCCCGATTGGGTGTACAATTAGTGAAGTCAGCTGAGGGTGGAGTTGTAATGCAAAGTGAGTCAGATTCTTCATTGGTTGTGGAAGTCAAGTCCAGATAGGATGAGGACCCCATCTTACTTAAGCTTAAGGGAGAAGTTCTCAGAAAATAAATAGAAGATTTTCTCCGAAGGGGGATATGGGGTGCTCTGTTACTAGGGCAGGTTGTGTGTACCGGATGTCGGTGAGTTGAGACAACACATATTGGCTGAAGCGTGCAGTTCTAGATATTCCATTCACCCTGGTGCTACTAAGATGTACCATGATTTATGGGATGTTTACTGGTGGAACAACATGAAAAGAGATATCGCTGAATTTGTAGTTAAGTGCCCGAACTTCCAGCAATTCAAGGTAGAACACTAGAGACCAGGATATCAGCATACCTACATGGAAGTGGGAAGAAGTAAACATGGACTTCATTACAGGTCTACCTCGGACTCGTCGGCAGCATGACTCAATTAGGTAGTAGTAGACCGGATGACTAAGTCAGCACATTTCCTCCCAGTCAAAACCACAGATTCAGTTGAGGACTATGCTAAACTTTATATCCAAGAGCTGGTTAGACTTCATGGGGTGCCATTGGCCATTATTTTAGACAAAGGTAACCAGTTCACCTCCCATTTCTGGAAGTCTTTTTAGAAGGGACTTGGCACTCAGGTCAAGCTCAGCACAGCTTTTCACCCACAGACAGATGGGCAAGCTGAGCGGACTATTCAGACCCTAGAAGACATGTTGAGAGCGTGTGTGATCAATTTTAAGGGTAATTGGGATGACCATTTGCCTCTTATCGAGTTTGCGTAGAACAACAACTACCACTCTAGAATTCAGATGGCCCCATTTGAAGCATTATATGGTAGGAGGTGTAGATCTCCTATAGGGTGGCTCGAGGTTGGTGAAGATACCTTGATAGGGCCAGACTCAGTTCACAAGGAAATGCAAAAGGTTCAACTCATCCTAGAAGGATTGAAAACAGCTCAGAGCCACCATAAGTCTTATGTCGATGTGCAAAGAAGAGAGTTGGAGTTTGCAGTTGATGACTGGGTTTACCTAAAAGTTTCGCCCATGAAAGGAGTAATGAGGTTTGGAAAGAAGGGGAAGCTCAGTCTGAGATATGTGGGACCCTATAGAATTTTGAGGCGTATCGGCAATGTAGCCTATGTGCTAGAATTACCTTCAGAATTAGAAGTTGTGCACCCAGTGTTTCATGTGTCACTTTTGAAGAAGTACATCGGGGATCCAACCTCAGTTGTGCCATTGGGCAATGTAGGAATAAAAGATAGTCTCTCATATGAGGAGGTACCAGTCCAGATCCTTGACCATCAGGTTCGTAAGTTAAGGAACAAGGAAATAGCTTCAGTCAAGGTATTATGGAGAAATAAGCAGGTGGAGGGAGCTACGTGGGAGGCCGAAGCAGATATGATGGCCACATACCCACACTTGTTCTCTACCGACTTTGTTACAGCCTAAAATGTTAGTTTTCCATAGAGACTGATTTAGTTGTTGGATTCAATTCAAGTATATAAGTTTCTTTTATGACTTTGGGTGTATGTATGAAAAGTGGATTCGGTTCAATTATGTATTTTGAAGCAAAGGCAGTCATTCTGATAGTTTTGGAATTAAATGAACAATATTAGAAATTTTTTGATTTTTATTCTCTACTTTCCTGTGTGTTTTCCAACATTCGAGGACGAATGTTCCTAAAGGGGAGATATTGTAATGCCCCAGAAATGCAAGGACTAGATCCGAGACTTAAATTAGAAAAGCTAGAAATATACCAAGATTGTCACAAAACGACTCACCTAGCGAGTCGTTGAGAGACCTAACGACCCGTTAGGTCAGCCGTGGGAAGGAGGTTTGAGAATTTATAAGGAAGAGTGTACCCAACAGAAGACCTCACGAGTCGTGGTCAGTCACCACGATCCGTTAGGTCATTCGTGAGCAGGCCGGGTCAGGAATTTAAATAGTTGCGCAGTGTACTTGACGGATGGTGACCAAGAGTTGTGGTCACCAATAATGACTCGTTAGGTCCCCCGTTACCAACCCTAGTCAATTGTTAGGAAGTGCACCTAACGAGNCAATTGTTAGGAAGTGCACCTAACGAGTGTCACGAGTCGTGATCACTGACCACAACCCGTTAGGTCACCCGTTAGGGTCACCTGACAGTTTTTTCCTGTGACTTTCTAAGCGCTATTTAGTAACTTCCTATTCTCCTAAACTTCAAACTACGTCGTTTTAGTCATAATTTTAGACCTATTAGTGGGAAAAATGGTTCATTCCTCATTCCCACTCTAAGTTTTCAGAAAAGTCATCGTAAGCTCTCCTCTCAAGAACCCTTCAAGCAGGCCTAGGGTTTTCCTCCATTGCAGCAGTCCAAGCTTTCTCGTTCAAGAAACTTCAACTTAGGTATGTGTAAATTCAACAAGGGAAAGTGTTCTTCCCTTGTGTGCCCCAAAACCCTCCCATAGTTTCTCTATCAGTTTTAGCCCTGAGTTTTCCAATACGAAGAGATTATATGTTATTATTTGTTAATTTCACATAGAATGATACCTTTGCTTATTATTGATATGATCTCCATCAATTCTTACCTAAATTGTTGATGTTCTTGCCATAGTAAATTTAAGCCCTAAATTTTCGAGTAAAGACTATCAAATTCCGTCTAGTTTCTAAAGTGTGATTTGGGCGGAATTTTGTAGTATTTCTTATTGTTTATATGTTGAGTAAATACTCCATTGATAAGAATGATTTTAGCCTTGTCGGATAAGATTTCTTTAATTCTTGAAATTTTGCTATATTATGGAATTCCTGTGTTGTTGGAATGAGTTGGGTTCTCTATTAGCTGCTTAGTAGTTCAGTTCAGTTAGAACGTAGAACCTCTTCTGAACTATTAAGAACTTGTCAACTGATCAGTTTGACTTTAGTCTTTTCCCGAGGTGTCAGTGGTGCCTCCCAGTTATCAGAATCAGACTTAGAACTTAGTTTCTTTGGTCCACTAGGCAGTCATGACACTTTAGATAAACAACTCTGACTAGCCTCAGGACCCCATATAGATTACAGTTTGTTCTTAGATGGTTATGACGCTTCTAGATAAGCAACTCTGACTGGCCTAGAACCTAGTTTTAGAATCTAGTCCGACAAGACTCTCAGGGTTCTTTTAGTCATATGTCCCTGACTAGTCTTGGACCCCAGTTCGAGCTATCAGCCTAGTAGTTCAGTTTAGGTTTTCCAGTGAGAGTAGGACTTAGCACCGAGTGGGCCGGGGTTCCAGTGCACCCAGGTTCATAAAACTACGTTGCCAGCGTAGGTTACAGTATTACTTGGCCTGATTGGCTCCAGACTTTTGCGATCACCCAGTTCATGCCTTTATACCGTGGCAAGGTATATTGGGTCCTACCGGTGGGGTGTCTACATCGTACTCCATGTCTAGCTCACGTGGTTATATGTCGGTTGTAGACTCTCCCACTAGTCAGTCCATTCCAGTTTCAGAATAAGCAGCTCAATTCAGTACAGTATCTCAGACTCAGAACTTTCAGACTTAGGGCATGCCCATGCCCATCAGACAGGGTCATCTTGACTATTTCAGTTTACTTCAGTGGTTCAGTTTAGTATATTAGTTGGTCATTGCATGTCATTTCAGTCTAGTTATTTATATTTAGCTATGCCTTCTCTCACTTACTCAGTACATTCAAAGTACTGATGCATACTTTTTTGTTGTACCATTTCATGATACAGTTGTAGGTTTTCAGACTCAGCACCGTTAGTCGTCGCCATTTAGATCCTCCACCCCAACAGTTGAAGTGTGAGTCCTCATCATTCGAGGGCCTTATATCATTTCTTTCAGTTAGTTCACTATTTTTAGCTAGACTTGGGGTTAGCTGGGGGCTTGTCTCAGCAACTCATCATTAGAGGGCTTTCAGACACAGAATCAATTTCATACTTCATATGTTCTTAAACTTTATGTTTTCAGTTTTATTTTCATAAAAGCTTTTATGCTATTATTTCAGAGCTTCCGCTATATTTGTTTTACTTAGAATACCAGTGTATGATACACCAGGGGTTGACTGGGGTCACTTGTGGCTTCAAGTACCGTCCCGTCCAGTGTGTAGACTCGGGGCATGGCAAAAATCATCTTCCAAGTGCAACTACATCTAGGATTTCACCTTGAGTAACACTTGGGGCAAGTTCTAGACAATAATTCATGAAAGAGAATTTAACTAAAATCTTTCCCACCAAGCATCACCCTCCAAGGGGTTCAAACAACTTTCATCACCATATCAAGAGTCATAAAACAAGATAGCGTGTGAATCAAGATGCCAAACAAAGAATGTATAACTTATGACAAAGATTACTCAACTTTCACATTCAAATACCTCTTTCTTTCTCAAAATTCATTTTATTAACAATCATGCCATTTAAGAAATTTTTCTGGTGGTATCTCTCAGAAGCCATTGCAATCATTAACTCAAAAAGAACTTTAAACTCGACATTTTCCCTTAAGAAACATCTCTCAATCCAGCATTGGGAAATGCCATTCAGTTCGACAATAAAAGATAAGAAAAGAAAAGAAAAGAAAATTGCTCCTTGGGAAAGAACTGTGGCATATAGAAAACCCTTGGAGTTTATTCACACTACTATAAACAAAAGACGATAATTGCGACTTGAGTCATGAAACATTTGGCAATTGAACACAGATCCAATTAATGTCACTAACAACTTAAGAATAATTTTTCATTCATCATAGGCCCAACAAGGGAAGCAACCAACAACCAAGGCAACATAAAACGAAATCAAATTAGCTCGACAAGGGAAACAAAATATCAACAACAACCTCGACAAGGGTACAGTAATTCAACAATAACCACAAGAGAGAAAGAGAGAGCTCAACCCACCACCAACTATAAAAATATATAGTCCCCAATGTATGCATGAAAATAGAAAAGGTGGTGGGAACTCCCTGAAGTGGCTACTCCTCATCATCAACATTGGCCTTTTCATTTGTATCATGGCCCTCATCTCCCTAGGTCTCCTCATCAGCACCTAGGCCCTCAAACAAATCATTTAATGGGGCCTGGGGCTGTAGGTGGAGTAGCCATGGATGCATCAAGTGCACACATGTCCAGATCTTCCCTTAGTGCCCGGATTCTCATCTCTTGCACTTCAGCCCAAAGAGATGTCACTGCGCCCTCCACTACATCCACTCGAGAGCATAGCTTTGTCAAGCTTTCATACAAATTTTTCATCTTCTTTTTCACTATTTGGGCTATAAGTGTCGGGAGATTTTGAACCAGCTTTTGGAGTTGGCTCTCATGAGAATGTGTCATCTCAACAAGCTTTTGAATTCCACTTGGGTGAGAGAATGTGGGAGAAGGTGAAGCCCCTTAGAATGGTGCTTCCACAGATGCATGACTCGATGTCTTGGGGTGTGGCATATTAAGGTCGAGAGCAATAGGGGTCTCTTCTATGTCATGAGAGGTGGAGTCTTTTGGAACCTCAAAAGCTTGCAACCTTTTTCTCTTCACCTTGATTACATCGGTGGCGGAGCTGGGAGACTCATCAGGGAATAGTGGCACCGCTACATTGAGGCACAACTGAGAAATAAGCACCGCATATGACATCGACGTTCCCTGCTGCCTGGCCTTTTTCTTCATTTGGTTGGCCATGATCTCCCCAAATTTGATGGGCACCCCTTTCATGATACAGGTGATGAGTATAGCTGCCTCCAAGTTCACTTTTTGGTTATTCTTTGATGGCATAATTCAGCCACACACAAACTCCAGCCACAGTTTTGCTTCGAATTTGAGATCATGCCTCAAAATCTCCCCACCCATGGAGGCCCATAATGGCTGACCACTAGCAATGATTGGAGCTATCCAGCTGAACTAATTTTCTTTTTTGGCCACTCTATCTGCATACTCAGTCCCTGGATCGATATCATCAGCCCAGAACAATGCACTAATGACTGCTGGAGTAATATGTACCTTGACATCCCTGATTCGGACTGAGGGAAGGTAGGGAAACTCATCAACCTTCTCTTTATGCTTCATATCCTCTTTCCATGCCTGGTATGATGCATAAAACCCAGGCACCAAGTTGGTGTAGTACAAATATTTGCCACTGCCTATTGGCGAACTAAGAAGTTATGTTGGGGAAATCATTCCTCAACTCCACTAGATCAAACCTTTTCTCAGTTGTGATTGATTTTCTTTTACAGATGACATAGTGTGCCTTCATATTGGGAACACAGAAAATGATTGCCTCCCTGGTGTTGGTGGGTCCTGGGTTTGCCTTGTCCTTCCCTTTTCTCTTGCTTTTTGATGTGAAGGGTGCCTTGCTAGTGTCTAGCTGCCTGGATGAAGTCATAATTCTACAAAGCTATGTTAATGCCACAACAAAAAAACATTTCTTTTTGTATTTTCCATAATTGAAAAGAAAAAGCAAGAACTATCCTAAGCCAAGGAACAAAATTCTAAGGATTGGATGACCAATAATTTGCAGGATAAAAATCATGTGCTGGCGGTACCAGCGTACAATGGTGAAACGCAGCTGGAGACCCGCGAGTCGCCGTTGAGCCGTCGGTACTTGGCAAAAATCTGAGTAAATTTCTCTCTTCCGGCACCATACTGACATTTCGCCAGTCTCGACCCATGACGCACAGGTGAAATGCGAGTTCATGGCAGTAGCCTGAAGCCTTGCACCCAAACCTGTGTTTTAGCTGGTGTTTCGCCGAGCCTGATTGGTGGTTCACTGGCGGATGTTGCTCAGTACTTTTCACCCCCAACAAAACTAAACAGAATCCCCTCAAATTCATGAATTACTCACTCACTCACTTCATATTATGATTTATTCACTCAAGCAACACAACAAAGATAAAAATGATGATTTGCTCTTAAGAAAGATGTCACATTATCTATCATCAGAAAAAACATGCATTTTAAGCATACTAGGTTACTTAGACTTCAACCCCAACTATTATTGCAAGCACACAAGTTCAATAGACATTTCCACCAAATAGGTAACATTTAACGCCCCTATTAGACAACACCTTGCCGCTCCTCTCGACAATAGCCATGCAATAATTTTCCTTCTTAGGGTTAGGCATAGTATCACTAAGGAGAGTCTCTTTAATTCTGGGGTTCATTTGTGTGATTCATTTGAACTTCTAAGTGCCTGATAGAAGCTGAATGTGAGCTCTCCATCTGGCCGAGGTTAGATACCTTCCCTTTTAGCTCTGTCACCCCTCTATCCGTCGATTCCACCCTTTTAGTACTTTAGTCAGCACCTCTTCAATCTTGGAGCTTCCCAGATCGCTCACCCAGGTTGCAATTGGGGATTTTAAACCTTTGGAGGGGGAACATATGGTTTTGAGCTTTGCTAATAATGTTCCCCATCACAGTTATGATCACAATTACCCCATCTGTCGCTTTTATCAACCCAACCTTGGTTTTTGCAATTTCTCCAACCTTGATTCTCTTCACTTAGGCACCAAGGGCCTTGATTGAAACCTTGGTACCCCGATTGATAAACCCTCATTTGATTCTCCGTGAATTGGCACTCTTCCTCGTACCTCTGCGGTGAAGCTTCATTCTCATATTGCATAGGACTTTGAGTCTCCACAACATTAACATTCTTTGACCTGGTTCCTAAAACATGCTTTGTCATCAATTCGAGTTGGGTCATCATCTTTTCTAGTGTCTCATCCTTTTCTTCATCTCTTTTCCGCATCTCAACAGTCACAACACTTAGACTCACACCATTTGAGGGTACTTTAATGTCCCTCGTATGCCAAGCTCAATTTGTTTTTGTCATTCTATCCAAAAGAGCTCTAGCTGTACTGTAGGGATGGTCCATGAGGGATCCTCCAGCTATGTTATTGGCAACGAACTTATAGATGGAATCCAAGGAATGATAAAAAATTTGACGGAGCACTCCAACCGGTAGCCCGTGGTTTGGACAAAGGGAGTTCTTCTTGAACTGAAGCCAAGCTTCATGTAAAGGTTCACCCGGGATTTTCCTGAAGTTGGTAATATCATCTCTCAGCTGCAACATCCTCAATGGAGGAAAGAACCTATCCAAGAAAGCTTCAGTCAACTCTTTCCATGAAGTGATACATCCCGGAGGAAGTTCCTCTAGCCATATGGTTGCTTCCTCAGTCAAAGAAAATGGGAAGAGCCTTAATCTGATCTTCTCTTGACTTATATTTATGATGTTAAAATGTTGGCATATCTCAAGAAAATTTCAAAGATATCGATTTGCATCTTTGCTCGGCTGATCTCTAAAGAGTGCTTTCATTTGTAGCAGGTGTAATATTGTGCTGGTCACATGGAACACCATATTCCCTACCATGGTTGGTAGGCGAATGGCACCTGCTATGTCTGGCATCATGGGATTATTATCCTCGTGGTCCATATGACCATCTATTGAACCTTCATGTGAGTGTTGGCTAATATCAGTCATCCTAAGAGACACCTAAAAACAACTACAATTGTAAAAACAAAACACAAGATGCTAAAGTAATTCAACTCAACAATCAATTAGGGGTTATCTAATCCTATTCTCCGGGAAAGGCACCAAAATAGATGACGTTCAAATCCACTCCTCACGAGGAGGAAGTGTAAACAATCATCGCAATATAAATACCCAACTAAGAGTCGGGGTCGAATCCACAGGGAATAACGATTGAATAACGCAAAAGTTGTCTATTGAATTGAACTAAACTTGCATCCATGCATTGAAAATTAAAATAAAATGTTGGCGGAAAAAGTGAGATCACAATTTGAATTAAAATTAACTATAAAGAGAACAAGGCAACCACATAGAATGAACAATTATGAGTAAGGGCCAGGGGTGTGCTATTGATGGGGGTTCGATTGGATTGGGATTAATTATAAAATCAAATTATTACTCAAAAGTATAGATAACCGTGGATAAAGTGATACCCGATGTTTTTCAACCATTTGGGTGCTCTTTTCCTTAAGTTTTTTCAAACCCCAAGGCCTCAACTAATTAATCCACTATAAGTTTAGGTAAGATTTGAGCTATCTCTAGCCTCAAATTTTTAATGGGTGTATGACTATGAGT
This sequence comes from Datura stramonium, assembly GCA_018107945.1. NCBI lineage: Eukaryota > Viridiplantae > Streptophyta > Magnoliopsida > Solanales > Solanaceae > Datura > Datura stramonium. The sequence goes on from JACEIK010001319.1 coordinate 43,830, forward strand.
TTTGACTATCTCTAACCCAACCCACATGCTCATGACCCAATTGCCCACCATTGCTTTCTCACCCATATTCAATTTTCCTTTTTCAAGAAAATATGGAATAAGTAGACATAACCCACATTTGCAACTATTGGTAATTCAATTATAATTTGGGAGAAAATAGGAGATTTATACTAAAGGAGTAATTACAAGATTAATATAGCAATCCAAAATCCAATCTATCACTAATCATACACACACACCCAACAAAATATCTAGCTACTCATAGATGAATAATACAAAAGCATATTGACAAGAAAAATTCATAAAATTCATCATTAAGAGTAAATAACAAGCTCAAAATTATCTTCAATGGCGGTTTGTACCTTGAGGAAGAAGAAGAAGAAAAGCTATTCAATATTTCTCTCTCTAACTCTACAAATCTGGAATGGAATATTCAGTATTTTTTAGAGAAAGTACAGAAATAGGTTAAAAATGCTCCTCAAATCCCATGCTGGACGATTTTTCCCTCTTGAAAATGGCCTCACTTGTGAGTTACCGACGTTCCACCTATGCCCATCCATGGGGCATCACTTTGTCGCAGGTGGGGTCAGTGACTTTGGGATCTAACCAGCATTGGCACTGGTGGTTCGCAGGTGCTGGCCCGTGTTCCCCTGGTGCACCTTCCACTTCTCGCCGGTATGCTCCTACATTTGGCAGGCATTTCACCGGTCCCATCTGGTGGAGTGCCGATCCCATCCGGTAGAGCTCCGGTCCTCTTCTTTAATTCCATGCTTTTGTCCAATTCCTTTCCTTATTTCTTTAAATTGAATGCCTTCAAAAACAAGAGAGAAAGAACATAAAATCAGCCCAAATGATTTGAAAACCAAGAAAAAGCTCATTTTTAAAAGCCTAATGATTTGGTAAATTACTAACTCATTGCCCATGCATTTCAATTTGTTTACTCAATAGAGTCTTATGTGGACTAGTTTGTACAATTGGTTTGGTTGTGTAGTTGTGTTGGGTTTTCATTGCTCCATTTAGCTTTATTGTAGCCTTGTAAGCTTTTCAGGTTGCTTATTCATTATTGTCGAGACCTTATAAGTCCACTATATATCTTGGTTGGTCATGATAGGTGGCGCGGCCAGCCTTAGTGTTACTTTGCATACGCTATATAACTGGTTTCTCAATCAATCACAAATCGAGTGCCAGTTGCGCCCTACCCCTCTTTGAGGTGTGACAAACTCTGTATCAGAGTGATGTCGTGTCCTAGGGAGTCAATAAAACCGTGTCTAGTAGAGTCTTGCTTATGGGTATGTTGTGCACAATACTTATAATCAGGAGGCTACAGGATATCTAGGAATTGTCTCATTTCTTTTACTAATAGTTCATGCTATAGAGCAAGGTCATAAGTACTGGGATATCTAAATCATGTTATTATTTCAGAGTATGCTTGTGACAAAAAAGATGACTATGAGGTTGATTAGCATAGCCACAGGAGAGGGTACTAGTTGCCCTCCAATTGATCAAGGGGAAAGGTCAGAGACTTAGAGTAAGTATACTGTCCCAAGTATTACAGTTTCTCCAGCCCTAGCTAAAGAAGTGGCAGATAGAACTCCATCTCCTCCTGCAACAGTAGTACTTGAGGGTGGTAGAGTGGCAGACCCTCCCATGCCTGTGGTATCTCCCGTTGTTCCGGAAGGATAGGGTTTTGAGGGAGCTGTTCAGTTGATGGCTCATGTAGCCACAGGTCAGGAGCGGCAATTGGAGGCGATAGAGAGACACAAAGGCCAGGCACCTAAGAGTTCCAAGGCCCTCGAGTTCTTGAGTTTGAGCCCTCCCATATTAACCGGAGCAGACCTGTGATCAGACATATAGGGTGTTGAAGGTGATGCGAGCTACAATGACTGAGAAAGTAGAGTTAGTTGCCTTCAGACTTCGTGATGTGGCTATATTGTGGTATAAGGTTTGGGCTCGATCAAGAGGAGCCGATCCACTACCAGATGAGTGGGAAGAATTCTCTGAGTCCTTTATGCACCACTATCTGTCCTGGGAGCTTCGACAAGCTCGAGCTGCGCAATTTTTGCACCTAGAGCAGGGTAGTATGATTGTACGCAAGTATGTATTTGGTTTAGTTCTCTTGCCAGGTATGCTCCACACATGGTTTAGATGATGGAGGATAGAGTTCATCAGTTCATGTTAGGGATAGGGCTTCATATAGCTCGAGATTGTTTGAAGGTATCTAGTCAGGATCACATAGACATTGCACGAATTTAGGCTTTTTCCAAAAAAGCAAAGGATTTGGTTCATTAATTATGGGATACTCGAAGACAACAGGAGCAAAGGAAGAGAGCTAGGACCGTGGGTCCTTATAGAGGGCCGCAGAGTGACCTAGGGGCTCAGTCATCCAGGCTGCCAGTTAGGGAGTTCCCCACCTCAGTTTTAGAGACAGAGAAGAGAACGGGGCCCAACTCCGTCTAGCACTGGACAATAGGAGTGGGCAAGCAGAGGAGACCACCATTACTGCCTTTTCCTTAGTGTGGGAGATCCAATTCAGGACAGTCCGTTAGGGGCAGAATGTATGCTATCGTTGTGGGCAGCTAAGGCACTTTATGAGGGATTATTCAGATAAGGTCAAGGTGGATCAGGCGTAATCAGAGCAATCAACAGTTGCTTCTTCATCCTCAGTTCAACCTCTCAAACCTGATATGTAGTTGGTAGTAGTCCATGACAGAGGAAGAGGGAGAGAGGCTTCTAGTTCCCGGGCAACCCAGAATCGATTTTATGCTTTGGGCGATCAGCAAAACCAAGAGGCCTCACTTGATGTTGTTACAGGTAGTATGATTATTTATTCTCGTGTAGTCTATGTCTTTCTTGATCCTTGTTCTCCTCTCTCTTATATTACACCCTTGGTTGTGTGTCAATTTGAGACAGTCCTTAAGTTATTGTCTATACCATTTGTTGTTTCAACACTAATTGATGAATCTATGATAGTTAGACGAGTTTACCAGAATTGTGTAGTTTTGGTATGTTATAGATCGACCTTAGCTGATCTAGTTGAGCTTGAAATGGTAGATTTTGATGTCATTATGGGTATGGATTGGTTGGCGGCATGTTATGCTAATTTTGATTGCAGAGCCAAGGTTGTTAAATTCTATTTTCCGGCGAGCCAGTCCGGGAATGGCAAGGTAATGTCGCTACGCCTAAAGGTAAGTTTATTTCATACGTTAAGGCTCAAAATTGATATTCGAAGGTTGTATTTCTCACTTGGTTTGGGAAATAAACTTGGAAAGTGAGCCTGCAACTCTCTCAAGTTAATTTCTGTTGTAAATGAGTTTCCTGAGGTCTTTCCAGAGGATTTTCCTGGAATTCCTCCTAAAAGAGAGATAGATTTTGCTATTGATTTACTTCCATGCACTCAACCGATATCCATACCTCCATATAGAATGGACACAAAAAAACTAAAAGAATTAATGGAGCAGTTGAAAGATTTGCTCGAGAAGGGTTTTATTTATGCCTAGTGTGTCGTTGTGGGGTGCACCGGTGTTGTTTGTGCAAAATAAAGATGGGTCGTTGAGAATGTGCATCGTTAAGAATAAGTATTTGCTTCCCAGTATTGATGATTTATTTGATCAGTTACAAGGTGCCAGTGCTTTTCGAAGATTGATTTGAGGTCTGGATACCATCAACTTCAAGATAGGGAAGTTGATATCTCTAAGATTGCTTTCAAGACCCGATAGGGCCATTATGAATTCCCGATGATGTCATTTGGGCTTACTAATGCCCCAATGACTTTTATGGACTTAATGAATCGGGTATTTATGCCCTTTCTTGATGTATTCATGATCGTCTTCATTGATGATATTCTGATTTACCCAAGATCAAAGGCCAAACATGCAGTTTCATCAGAGAGCAGCATTGTAGACTCTCCAAGAGATTATATGCTAAATTTTCTAAATGTGAGTTTTGGCTGACATCTATAGCTTTTCTTGGCCATGTGATTACAATTGAAGGTATAAGGGTGGATGGCCAGAAATAGAAGCTGTGAAGAACTGGCCTAGACGCTTGAATCCTACAGAGGTTCGTAGATTTCTAGGGGTTAGTAGGTTATCACTGTCGATTTGTGGAAGGTTTCTCAAGTATCTCTATGCCATTGACAAAGTTGACTCATAAAGAAACTAAGTTTTAGTAGAAAGAGGCATGTGGGCGGAGTTTTAGGAGTTGAAGGTTAGGCTGACTTCAGCACCTGTCATGACTCTTCCAAAGGGTGTTGAGGGTTATGTGGTGTATTGTGATTCTTCTAAAGTAGGTCTAGGTTGTGTTCTGATGCAATACAACAAGGTTATTTCTTATGACTCTAGACAGTTGAGGAAGCACGAGCAACATTATCCTATCCAAGATCTTGAGTTGGCTGTAGTGGTATTTGTATTGCAGATTTGGCGCCACTACTTATACGGGGTACATGTTGATATCTTCACAGATTATAAGAGTGTCAAGTACTTATTTCAGCAAAAGGATTTGAATTTAAGGCAAAGAAGATGGTTAGAGCTACTAAAAGATTATGATGTGAGTATCTTGTATCATCCAGGCAAGGCAAATATTGTAACTGATGCGCTAAGTTGCAAGTCTATGGGTATCTTGAGCCATATTCAAGTCAACAGGATTGAAATGGCAAAGACTCTACAATAGTTGGCTGATTATAAATTCCGTTATTGGCGGAGATAGGGGTGGTGTTATCCAAAATAGAGAAGAACCATCCTTGGTAGCGGAAGTTAAGAAACGACAATATGATGATGCAGAGTTAGTCTTACTGAGAGACAATATACCACAATAGAAGCAAAGCCTATTTGATTGCGAACCCGACGACGTTCTTAGATACCAGGGCCGACTATATGTGCCTAATGTGGGTGAGTTACGGGAACAGATTATGAATGATGCTCATTACTTTCGGTATTCAGTACACCCAGGTGCCATGAAGATGTATCATGACCTGAGCTAGCTATATCAATGGAATGACATAAAAAAGGACATCATAGGTCTTGTGAATCAGTGTCCTAATAGACAGTAGGTGAAGGTTGAGCATCAAAGGCTTGGAGGTCTAATGCAGGATATAGAAATTCCAGCCTAGAAATCAGAGGTGATTAATATGGATTTTATTACAGTATTGCCTCGGACGAGCAAGAAGCATGATTCTATCTGGGTAATAGTTGATAGATTTACCAAATCAGCTTACTTCTTGCCAATTAGGACTACATATGCTGCAGAGGAGTATGTTAGGCTTTATATATGGGAGATAGTTCGCTTATATGGTGTCCCCTTATCCATTATTTTCGACAGAGGTGATTAGTTCACAACAAACTTCTGGAAGTCTTTCCAGAAAGGACTGGGCACTTAGGTATGCCTCAGTACCATATTTCATCACCAAACAAATGGACAGGCTGAATGCACCATTCAGATGCTTGAAGATATGTTGTGTGCCTGTGTTTTAGATTTTGGCAGAAGTTGAGATGATCATGTTTCCTTGATTGAGTTCACCTATAATAACAACTACCAAGCGAGTATACTGATGACCCCATATGAAGCTCTATATGGGAAAAAGTGCAGGTAGCTAGTGGGCTGGTTCAAACATAGTGAGGCAGAGTTATTAGGGCCAGACTTAGTGCATCAGGCTATTGACAAGGTGAAATTTATTAGAGATCACTTTAGATAGCCTAGAGCAAGTAGAAGTGTTATGCGGATGTACACCATCGAGCGCTGGAGTTTGTTGTTGATGATTGGGTATTCTTGAAAGTGTTGCCTATGAAAGGTGTCATGAGATTTGGACGAAAGGGCAAGCTGAGCCTTAGATATGTTGGGCCTTACATAGTTATCCGTAGGACAGGCAAAGTAGCTATTGAGTTGGAGTTGCCGCCAAAGCTAGTGGCAGTCCTCCCAGTATTTCATGTGTCAATGTTGCAGAAGTGTATAGAGACCTAACTAGTGTTATGCCTGTCGAGGATGTCTAGATTTTTTAGGAGATGACTTACACTGAGGTCCCAGTTACTATTCTTAACTTGCAAGTCAGGAAACTTCAGACCGAAGAAGTCGCCTCGATTAAAGTATTGTGTCAAAGTAATAACATTGTGGAAGTCATTTGGGAGGCTTAGGAAGAAATGAAGAAGAAGTATTCTCACCTATTTATGATGTCGATGTGATATTGAGGTATGTATTTGATAGCTAAGTTACTGAGTATGTATTCTGAAGCATGTTAAGTGAAGTTAATTCTCATTCGAAGATGAATGTCCCTAAGGGAGGGAGGATGTACACCCCAGAAATTTTTTGATGATTATTTGATGTTTGTATGCTATATTAAGTGAAGTACGGACTGTATATTGGTCTTAGGTGAGGAGGGAAACATGTACGAATGGAAAAGCGAAAAGTATTGAAGTTCATAAGTAAGGGTCAAATTTAAACGATCATATCTCCCAATATATTATGAGTTAGGAGCCAGACAACCTATCACATCAAAGTTATTTGAGTCTACTTTCCAGAAATTCAAATCATTTGTCAATCAAAATTTGGAGTAAAAAGTTATATGCATTTTACGGTAGAACTATCGAGCAATGATGTGGCCACTGCCCCAAAAGGGCCACCGGCAAACCCCTTTACATTTTGAGATTTGTATTATGAGATCACTTTCAACATTTCCAGAATTGAGGTGCTTGCTTACCCTATACAATTCTCTCAAATTTCCAGCAAACAACTAAGGGAAAACAAGGAGAAACCCCAAGCACAACTCAACCAAATACGAGACAGGAAGTTGGTTTCCAAGTGTGCTAGGTGCGTTTGTAGAGCTCATTTTGGCAGATGTTTAGGAAGAAGTTGCTGTGTTATAAGAGCTGATTCCACTGATTATATATCCACCTTGAAGTAGGGATTAAATCCAAGAGGAAAGGTAAGAATTTCACCCTCTTTAAACCCCTCAAATTGAAAGCAAAAGGGCTGGAATTTGACAGCTAAGTGAGCTGCCGATTGGACTATTTTAAGCTGGGTTTTTGCACTTTTTTCTTTAGGACTTTTGGAATTTTTTTTGGTTGGAAATATACCTCATATTGATGGGAAAGACTACAGCAGAATTTAGGTAATTATTCCTCTTATTTTCCCCCTCAAAAGCTAATGGAAACAAGTAGAGAAAATGGCTAAATATTGTTAATGTTGCCTTGTGTGTTGTTGTTGTGGCTGCCGTTGGTGTGACGTTTTGGCTGGATATATTGGCTTGAAACAGACTTTTCATTTTGTTATAAAATCAAGTAGTTGAAGGGGATAAATGCTGGTTGTTGAAGGAAAGAAGCGACTAAAGAAAGCTCGTCGAAACAAGGTATGTTAAGGCGTCCTATCCTCGTTGTTCAAGCACAAATATATACTGAAAGAGACAATGTTCTTCTGTCTTCACACTCTTATTTAAGGAATTATAATTCTGCCCAAAGGTCCAAAAGTTCATGACATTGAGTTGGAATCCTTAGATATGTTTGGAACTAGTAAATATGAGATGAAATACATGTTACTTCCAATTGTGTTGTAGTTATAAATCAAGTCTGAAGTCCCCCTTATTGTGGGCACTGTGAGCTGGTACGTTATATATATGTGATGTTAAATGTGTTTAAAAGTCTGAATGCTATGTGAAATGTGTGAAAGAGCCAAGAGACCACGTGTAAACGATTTAAAGCTAAGTAAAAATGTTGCAAGCTATTATGGGTAAATGAGCTTATTGAACTAGAATTGCCTTGTTATGGTTTTCCTTTATCTTATGTGTATAGTATGAAATATGCCAGGCTAAGGGGATATTTCATAATCCCTTTCCCTTAAGCCAAACGACAAGCTAGCAAGCTCTAATGTCCCTTTGAACACAATCCGTAAATCTTGTTGTAACTCTTAGGTCAACCATAGTTCCTTATGATTTATACAAGTCTTGAATACATGCATGTAAGTGAAATTTTCTAGCTTTACATGTTATATGTACTCACTTACAGTAATGCATTACGAAGGAGGCCTATGGAGTCCACAGATCTAATATTCATCATTTCTATGCTATACGTGTTAAATTGATCCAGTATAAGCCATATCAGCTCCGTTTATGATTATGATTAATATTTATTGATTTTACCCTGATGTTGTACACCGACAGGATGGATTCTACCCTGATGTTCTACACCGATTGGAGGTATTTTTAATTTTACCCAGGTATGATACACCAGTTGGATGAATTTTATATGGATTTTATGGTTGCATGGCCACCAAAATTTTAGTTATAGTTTTTATTGTAAATTAATTGGTTGCATTTACACTTCAATATTGAGTTATGGTTAGTTTTCGATTTCCAAGATTTTGAGTTGTTACTATTCCTTATTTCTGGCTTAGTTATCATTATTATCTTATATGTTTATAGTTTCCAGCCTTACATACCGGTACATTTTATTTGTACTTACATCACTTCGTGTGGGGACCCCTCCTCAAATCGTGCTATAGGTACAAGCTGAGGCTCAGATAGTCAAACGCAGTAGAAGCTAGATTTCAGCGGAATATTGATATGCTCCTCTCTTCTAGTAGTCATGTCCTATTTTTGATTATTTTGAATTTTTTGTAGACATAGGTAGGCTAGGGCCCTGTCCCGTGCATTTTCAGTTTATTTACTCTATAGAGGCTGATGTGGACTAGTTTGTATAGTTATTTTGGTTGTGTTCCATTGCTCCGTTTAGCTTTATTACAGCCTTGTCTTCTTTCCAAGTTGCTTATTCATTATTGTCAAGACCTTATGGGTCCAGTATGTATCTTTGTTGATTATGAAAGGTGGCTTGGTCAGCCTTAGTGTTACATTTAGAGATGCTATACAACTGACTTCTCGATCAATCACGAATCGAGTGCTAGTTGTGTCCTACCCCAGTTTTAGGGCATGACACCAAATTCCTACAAGGATCTAAAATGTCCTGAGTTCTTGATTAGGGGAGACCTATAGGATATGGTGATAACATAGCGATCTGGCCAAACTCCTGGTTAAATCTGGCAGTGGCAACAGTTAAACCGTGGTATTAAGGGGATAACAAAAAATATGACCCTGTGTAGATTTGACTGTGGTACAATAGGGAAAACCCTTGCATATCCTGTGCAGCTGTTCGAGGGTGAATGGTTGTTTAATTTGTTTGATGTAATGACCCATCTCGATTGTTATAGTATCTTAACAATGTTGGCGTGAAAATTTAAAATTTTGCGGGCTTATAATTATTTTTCTCAAAGAAAATAAATGGTTGGGTAAAGGATTAATGTACCGAGTTAAAATTTAGTAATCTGTATGTGGCAACAAGACTGCGCTCCTTCACCGTAGCTGACCGGCAGCAGTTAAAAAATCCTCGTTGTGGCAAATAATACAGATTAGAATTTTTGTCTAATTTTAAAAATGTACATCCTATCATGGATAAGGATTAATCATTAAAAACGCCCCGAATGAAGGTTTCACTATTCTACCAAAGAAAAGATTAGATACAGAAGGACAATGATTCCACCATCCTCCCCTATGATTCTCTCGCAAGAACACTAAGGCTTGAGGCAATAATGCAACCCGATCATTTTCTTGGCCGCAACATGGCATCCGTGCAGGTTATGACTTATCTTTATGTTAAGCTTTAATTAGTTAATCATATACATGTGTATTATTGATGTACTATTGATGAGGATAATTAGATTATATAACCTGATGACGCAATATAACCCTTGATCTCAGGGGCAAAATAGTATGCTCCCGAGTGACGTTTGATACCTTAAATTAGTCTTGTTTATCTAATTTATTGTATACATTTTCATGTGATTTTATATAAATGTGAAGATATGCGCTAACCAACATGATTAGTCCTTGTTTTGTAGGTTTCAATGATTTTGAGGAATAATTTATAAGCCGGTGAAGGAAAGGAATGGAGCTTCCAAGTAACTGCGAAAGTCGGCAAGGAGTAGCCATGGCAAGGTCAAGCCGCGTCAGTGGCCAAGGCTACGCCGTGCGTGTGCCGTGCCCACTACTGCAAGGCCACGCCTATGCCAGAAAGAGAGCGCACGGGCAGCGTGCAGGGCCACCAAATACACAAGAACGTGCCACGACACGCCATCACCGCGCTAGAGGAGTGCCATCGCTTACCCAAGCAATGGGTGACATTACCCGGCCAACACGGAAAGGTGCTGCCGAGGCTCGATTTTTGGGTGATTTCCAGAGAGCCTCACGCACTCGTCACTGGGAGGCCAAAGCTGCTCCACGACACTCGTGACATGGAGACGTTCCACGATAGGCCAAATTATGCACGTGTTCCATTTACTATAAATAGGTCCCTTAGCTCCTAATTCCATTTTGTCACGATTTTATTCTCGAAAACTACCTAGGACTGAAGGGAGAAGTGGGGAGAACTCATCTAGCGTTTGGAAAATTCCCCTTCTCATCTACCAAATTCTTGTAAGTATGTAGTTTTAGTAGTAGTGTAGCAAGAGTTTAGTAGTAGTTTTCTATGAACATGAATGGTTAGAACCCCTTCCTCTAGGGTTGAAGCCAAGAATTATGATTGTGATTTATGATACCGTTTTTGGAATTGGGTTATTGATTGTTGTTTTCGTCTTGCATTCTCGGGATTGTTGGTTGTTTTATGATTTGATCACCATGAAAACATATATGTTAGTCAAAATAGCTTGAGAAAGAATTACCTAGGTCAGACATGAGAATGTGAGGAGGAGCATGTTTGTATCTCGCGTATATAATCTGTGTTCAGATAGAAATATACCTAACACCTTGCTTGGCTGACAAACAGGGTTATTAAAGACCAACTTAGGATTATCACATCAACACCAACAAAGTAGTTGTGAGGCTAAGTTAAAGTTAAATGGTTAGACGCACGAAAGTCCCTAATCGTTTTCCCGTAAACCACAACATAATTGATTGCCCGCAAACTAGAAATTAGCATCCTCGCTCACAATGATGCAGTGAGGCTAGATTGCCGTGTTAAGAGGCTCGAAAGACCATGAACATGCAATTATGTGAAATAACAATTGATAGTTCCATGCTTAACCCATTGCAAATAGTAGTATCACATGATTATCTAGTTTTAACCCCTTATGTTGCTCCTAGAGTAATCTCAAAGAATATTTATTAATTCAAAAACTAGACTTAATTAAGCTCCATCGAAAATGTCTATAACCAACATTTTAGGTATTTATGATCACACGAGAAATGGATAGTTAGAGGAATGGGTCCAGCCTCGTGGGTTCGACAATCAGTTTCTTAAAAAGAGCCACTATATTACTTGCACTGTCCGTACACTTGCGACGCTGCTAATGCGGGCGAACAACTTTTGGCGCCATGCGGACTCCTGAGAAGTTTTGATAAGTTATCTCGCTTTTGTGTGATTTTTTGAATTTCCTTAAGTGTTGAGAAACTTGGTCTTAGTCTGATCATTTGGGTGTGACAAAGTTGTCCTCGCTACTGCTAGAAATAGAAAGCGCAGTGGAACCGTTGCTTGAACCCTCCGAACTCCGTCCAATCCATTTGCGAAGGAGATAGCTCTTGAGCAAAAGTTGAAGAGACTTCAAGAAAAGGTACAACAACAACCACCAAGGGACAAGCACAATTGTTATCTGAAGTAATGGCAATGATTCGCCGTGAAGTGGCAATCCCACTACGATAAATGTGACCACTAAGATCAGAACCTGAGCCTAGAGGGAACTTTGAGCTTAAACAGAATACGGTGCAACTATTACATTCTAGTGGTCTGGCCTAATCGGGAAGTGCACATGAGGACCCGCAAAGAACATCTTACAGAGCTTTTTAGAGATTAGTGACACGTTTGTCCCCACCTAGCTGTCCACAGATGATGTCCTCTTAACCCTCTTCCCGTTCTCATTGTTGGGAGAGGGGCAAAAGTGGTCAAGGCCGAGCCACCGAACTCCATAACTTCAAGGAATGACTTGGCTAGGAAGTTCTTATCGCATTCTTCCTTCGTGCAAAACTACAAAGTTGAGAAGTGAAATACTCGGGCCAAGCAGAGGTCTGATGAGAACTTATATATGGCTTCGAAAGATTCAAGTAATTGTTGAGAGACCGTCCCCATCACCAACAACAATGAAGTGTTGGCCCATACCTTTGTATAAATTCTAGACCCACACATAAAAATATTACTAGATCAGCGGTGGGCAAGCCTTGGAGAAACATATGATGAGTTGTACACTTTGTTGAACAGAATTACAGAAGGAAATCCAGAGTGGCACCGCCGAGTCATCAAGCAGGGGCAGAAGAAGATCGTGCTGGCGAGGTAGATGGAATGAATGCCTTTGTAGCACTAAGCAGCTTCATTCCAAGACGATGATGAACTCCGCTCAATAAATCCCAGTATGAACCAACAATTCGGGCCGTGTTAATGCAAGCTCAACAAGCTCCTAGTTGGTGTGAAATTTGTGGTAATACTGTGCCGAATGCGTAATCTGTGATGGAGCCAATCCGAATCGTCAATTTTGTTGGTAATGTGCATAGGAATCCGAATTTTGGGAACAACTCACCGTAATTGCATGTGGCCACCCAATTTTTCGTTGGGGTGGAAACCAAAAGTAGAATTATATGCAACCTCAACATCAAAGCAGTGACGCTGCACAGGCGTAATGACGGGCACTGAGTGCCAGCATTGAGCAAACACCGCAGAAAATCATGGAGACCCACCGCTAGCGGAAAATCGTGCGAGGATGGCAACACACTTAATGAATCCGCAAGTAGTCACCCGCAATCTTGAAAAACAAGTGGCGTATAGAAGCCTCATAACATGAGGCCGCAAGGATTACCAAGCGACGCAGATCCTAACCCCAGATCAATGCCATCAGCCTTTAGAAGAGGAAAGCAATTAGCCGATGTAGTGCCTAAAGAGCTGAAAGGAGGTACGGAGTTGGTTAGACCAGACCATCCACCGATACCGGAGCAAATCGTGAGTAAGCCGGGTGACAAATGCAGAACCTTCATTGCAGCCATCACAGAGACCACCACCACCCTTCCTCAAAGATTCGTAAAGAGCAAGGAGGAAGAATGTTTAAAAGTTATTTAAGAGCTTCAAAGAACTTCACATAAATTTGCCTCCGACGATGTCTTGAAGTGGGAATGCCCAAGTATGCTAAATACTGGCTGACTTGATGGCTAACAAAGTTAGATTGGTGGATGTCCGTGACCGTAGCACTAACCGAGGAGTGCAAACACAAAGGTACAGAAAAATGCCAAAAGAAGCTCACAAAGACCTGTGGATTTTTACCCTCCCATACAAATTGGTAAAGACGAGGTGCTACGAGCTTCTTTGCGTGATTTAGGGCAGCTAATCTAATGCCCCTATCCTTATTCAACACCTCGGGGCCGGGAAAACCGAGGCCGAAAGGTTGATGCTCACTGGCCGACAAGTCATGTAGGACACCTCGATGGAATAATAGAGGACCTTCTCATCAAAGTGTAAGTTTATTATACCTACTGATTTATTTGGTTAGGATTTTCGAAGCTTGATGACCAGTACCCCTTAATCTCGGGATCTGCCATTTTGGCCACCGTGAGGAGCAGTTGATCGATTTGAAAGCAAAGGACCCCAAAATGAGGGTTGAGGATGAAGAAGAACTCTTCTGCATCTACCAAGAAATGAACCCATCCGCACACTACGTAAAACCTTTGTCAAGTTAGTGTGGGGTGGAGGATTCCATAGGTGCACGGCCAAAGGCAACGACAAGTGTTCGGCCTTGAGTCTCGAGAGAGTCAATTTGCAAAGAAGTTGGAGAAAGAGAGGAACGTAGCAGAGGTCGTTTCCTCTAAACAAAGAAAAAGAAAAGGAGAGATGGTTCAAAGAACCTGTGCATGAGGATGTTCGTGTGATTGTAGGCCCACGTCGTGCCACGACGTAAAATAAGGCGTTCGGGAGGCAACCCCAAGTGGTACCCTCAAGCACAATTTGTTAATTTGGATTTTTGTGTTGATTTGTGTATTTTCATTTTGTTTGTGTTTTAGTCAAAGCTAGGTACAGATGGAGGGAAGTCCAGTACCGTAGGAGGAAGCTAGTAAGCATGGCGTAGAAGAAGTGTGGGGTCGAACACCCACTTGTGCAAGTTGAGGAAAAACATGCTTTTAGCTAGGCCTAAAGGCCTCGAGCTTTCTCACCCTCTTTAACAAAGTTAATTTGATATGAGGATACATAGCATGATTCAAGTGTGGGGTGAGGGAAATTTCAAGGGAAATTTCAAAATTTTTGTGCTTAACAAATTGTTGGTGAATGTAATGCTTGTTTGAAAAATGAGAAAAATTTGAAAAATCTTTGTGAGTCAAGCATGAATTCATCACCCGTTGGTTTTTTTTCTTTTCTGCTCTTTTCCGATGGGGGTCGTTGAACCGAGAAATAAAATTTTTAATTGTCCGTATATACTGCCTTAGTCATAGTTAGGACTGTTTCCGAAGATTGATGGATGATGACCGTCTGAGGAAAAATTAGTCGATAGGTGCCTGGGTTTTTTTGGAAACCATAGCTAATCGATGCTTGATGTTCTTGTTAGTGTGCTATACATGATTGTAAAGATGCAAGTATGTTCAAAGTGTTGAAGCATGCAAGTGTATAACTTTGTGTGAGACACTTAGGCTCTTGAATTTGACTCAATATGACTGAAGCTTAATGTTTGAATTCGTGTGATTAGCCGAGTAAGAGTCCGCCGATGTCTTGAATTGAGCATGTGCCATGAGTGTAAGGTTTTTTGAGTATTCCCCCGTGCTATTGTGTATTGGTTCAGAACTTGCCTCGGTGGTTATAAATGAATGAAGGATGTGAATCGTAGGAGATGATTTAGGCATTTCTTTTGAATGAACCTAAGCTTTTATCCCTCATTTTACCTACCTTGAAACTTAATCCTAGTTAGCCCCATCGAGCCTTGAGCCTATTCTTTGATAGTCGCAACATGTTTAATCCTTTTTATTTCATTAACCTGAATTTGATCCAAAACTCCTAAGTGCGTAAAGAAGAAAAATCCGAAAGAGTAAAGGAGGGAGAAAATGAAAAAGAAGGAAAAGTGGAAGCTGTACAGCTGGAGAAAGGACAAAGGTGCACTTATGTGAAAATGGTTGATTATTAGTAAGGAGTAAGAAAACAAAGTAATGAAGAATTATTTATAAAACTCCTTAATAATAAGCTAAAAGTGCCTAAAAGAAATGGGGGAACAAAAGAGGAAAAAGAAAGATGAAAGGAGAAAAGGTGAAGTAAGGAAGGGAAGTCAGAATGAGGGCGTGATGTATTAAAAGTGCTTAGGAAAGATAGTCACTACATCGTCATAATAGTACCTAATTGCATTCGAGTTACATTACAACCTAAAAGTCCTACTTGATTTTACATTCATACATCCTCAAATTAGTGGAGTAAAACACTAAGGGCAACCTTATGGGTCATTACATGATGCATGTGAATTATTTGTGAGAGTGAGTGTAATTTAATTCATGTACCCACACACGTTGTAGATGTAAAAATTGTTTTTGCGTGTGAAATTGGGTAACTCTTTCCGTGAGGACACATGTTGAATGAAGGATATAATTCATGTGGATTTCTTAACCGCCTGATTTGCATGTGAGTTTGCTAAGATTGAGAGTCGATTCTTGAGGTTAGAAGTCTTGCGTAGCCGTATTTTATTTTCAGGATTAAATCGTGCATGCTCTATTTTTAGCTTGCATTTTAAAATAATTATTATAATAGAGCTGAATTTTATCTTGTCAATTAGTTATGTGTGAGACTCCATATGCATGAGGTAAAAGGTTGTCTGAGGACGAACAAGACTTTAAGTGTGGGGTTGTGGATCTCTGCAAAAATAGTATGCCCGAGTGATGCTTGATACCTTAAATTAGTCTTGTTTATCTAATTTATTGTATACATTTTCATGTGATTTTATACAAATGTGAAGATATGCGCTAACCAACATGATTAGTCCTTGTTTTGTAGGTTTCAATGATTTTGAGGAACTAATTCATAAGCTGGTGAAGGAAAGGAATGGAGTCTACAACTGGCGAAAGCTCCGCAAGGAGTAGGCCAATATGGCAAGGTCGGGCCGCGCCATGGGGGCCAAGGCCACGCCGTGGCGGTGCCGCGCCCAATGCCGTGCCATGCCTATGCCAGCAAGCGAGCAGACGCGACAGTGCGTTGCACCAAATAAGGCCAAAGAACGTGCCACGCATGCCATCACCGCGGCCGCAGGAGTGCCATCGCCGCCTAAGCAAACTGCACACGGCCGCCAACGCGGCAAGGTGCCGCCTAGGGTCGATTTTTGGGTGATTTTCTGAGAGCTCTTCACGTTACCTCCGTGTCATCATGAGGCAAGGTTCGTGATACACTCCGTGACATGGAGCCATTCCACAATAGGCCAGCAGCACTGCTTCCATTTACTATAAGTAGGTCCCTTAGCTCCTAATTCCATTTTGTCACGATTTTATTCTGGAAAACTACCTAGGAGTGAATGGAGAAGCTGGAGAACTCATCTAGGGTTTGGCAAATTCCCTTCATCTACCAAATTCTTGTAGGTATGTAGTTTAGTAGTAGTGTAGTAGTAGTTTAGTTATAGTTTTACAAACATGAATGACTAGAACCCGTCCTCTAGTGGCTGAAGCCATGAATTATGATTGTGATTTTATGATACTGCGTTTTGGAATTAAGTTATTGATTGTTGTTTTCATCTTGCATTCGTATTGTTGGTTGTTTTTATGGATTGATCACCAAGAAAACATATATGTTAGCTTGGGAAATAGCTTGAGAAAGCATTACCTAGGTCGTGACATGAGAACGTGAGGAGCATGTTTGTATCTCGCGATATAGTCTTGTGTTCAGATAGAAATATACCTAACACCTTGCTTGGTTGACAACCTAAGTTATTAAAGACCAACTTGGGATTATCACATCAACACTCGAAGAAGTAGTTGTGAGGCTAAGTTGAGTTAAATGGTTAGACGCACGAAAGTCCCAATCGTTTTCCCGAAACCACAACATAATTGATCGCCCGCGAACTAGAAATTAGCATCCTCGCTCACAATGATGCAAAGGAGGCTAGATTGTCATGTTTAGAGCTCAAAGACCATGAACATGCAATTCCAGTTATGTGAAATAACAATTGATAGTTCCATGCTTAACCCATTGCAAATCGTAGTATCACATGATTATCTGGTTTTAACTCTATGTTGCTCCTAGAGAAATTTCAGAATATTTTGTTGACCAAAACTAGACTTAATTAAGCTCCATCGAAAATGTCTATAACCAATATTTTAGGTATTTAAGATCACATGAGAAATGGATAGTTAGAGGAATGGGTCTAGTCCCTGTGGGTTCGACATTTCGGTTCTTAAAAAGAGCCACTATATTACTTGCACGACCCATACACTTGCGGACGCGCTTAATGCGGGCGAACAAACTTCGTAGTAACATAAATTAAGGTTGGGAAAAATAATTCTAAATATGAGGTTACATCGAAGGGTAGTTTGAAATTAGCAGGGGGTGCACTCGTCATGTTATGTTCTTGATAACATATTCTTGACGTTATGTTCTTGGTAGTAGATTCTTGAGGTTATGTTTCTTGATAGCATTTTCTTAGAAATATATTCTTGATGGCATGTGATTGATGATTTGTTCTTGATTGTATATTTTGATGGTATAATCTTGATGGTATATTCTTGAGTGTATTTGGCAACATGAATAAATAAAGAAAGTGAGGTGACTAGACCTATCTATGATAATATGGCCGTAGATATCATAAATTCTTTTATTGTGGATGAGAACGTAAAATTGATACTATGAATTCACTTTCTTAAAAAGAGATCCGAGGGAAGGAACGAATGGGTATTTGTGAACTCTTAATTAGCAAGATTGAGTAATTAAGTCTAGGTTGCGATTGAATGATTATTGTCTATCGACGTAATTCCTAAGTGAATAAGTATGATAATGGGGAAATGATGGGACTGAGTGAGTTACCTTGAAATGGGAACCCTTAGGAATAATATGATGATTAATATTGAAAAACTTGATTTTGTGATAGACCCTTATATGAGAGGGTTGGAGAAGTCGAATTGACGAATTATGATGTTTACTTTATACAATTAATTTATTGTGATAGATGATGTGAGACTTAACCACATACTAAATAATTAGAATGATAGTAGGTTATGGTTTATGAGGAGTCAGACTTTATTTAATAATTTTTATATGTTATAAATTATTGAGTATGATTAACGGGTCTTCAAACAGTGATTGTGGTAGAAGTTATGATGATCTAGTTATGTTCTGCAAATGAACTGTGGGATGTATAAATGGTGCTTGTTGTTGTGCATTTGAAATCAAATTGTGATAATCAATGAATACTGATGAATTGTTATATGTGTTGACTGATTGATAGGATATTGAATATGATGATGAAAGTTGGATAATATGTTCTTATGTTGAGAGGAGTGGCTCATGTCCGAGGTGAGTATCTGGACGAGCAGGAATGAGATTGGTCGAGCATATATACATACTTGGAGATGAGTGACTCAGGCCCGATGTGAGTATCTGGGAGAGCAAATTGATATGAGTATATCGTATCCGAAGTGAGTATCTAGATGAGAATATGAGTGAGAGCGAGTACCACACCGGTATAGTACATGAATTTCTAGAGTCCCCTATAGGTCATAACCGGAAGGGAAAGTATAAGGCCTGGCATGTGTGTACAAATGTGTTTAGTTGTGAGTGTACGTACAAGTACGTTATGATATACATACAGCTGTGTGACAGAGATCAGTGACAAGTATGATATGAGATATGCCTATGATATACGGGTATGTTATGATCTACATATGGTTGTATGATAGAGACCAATGGCAGGTATGATACCAATAGGTGCACTGATGTATTAGTACGATGTATATTGATCCGATTATATGAAATTAATATGACAGGTCTATTTACCTGTATGTTTGGTGTGCATATGATTTGTTGTGTAGTTGTGTCTTACTTGATAAGCCTTGATATATGATGAATTTAACTGTTGAAGTAGTAATATTTGTAATCTAAATTGTTGGTGAATATGTTTAATGTGTTGTTACTCGGCCGGTCCTAACTATGGAAGAAATTTTGTTAAAAAGAGGGAGGAATGAATATTTGTGATATGATATAAAAAGGGAATCGATATTAGTATAATATAGGTTGCTATGATTTTTCGAAAGACGTTAGACCATGTATAATTTGCGAGATGTTGATAAACTAAAAGTGAAGCCGAGCTACTATGCAGCAATGGAATTCCCGCTACAGCGAGACCATGAAAGCGGTCAAGTTACCGCTACATCGAGGTCTAAAGAGATTATAGGCCATCTTTTGTGGATAACCTCAGGTAGGGAAGTGTAACACCCCAAAAGTCCCTATGATTAGACCCGAGGCACGAAATGAAGAAAATAGGAAAACCTACAACTGGTCACAAAATGAGTCATCAAGTGACCCATTAAGTCACATGACAGGTCGTTAAGTGGCCCGTTAGTTGTGCAAAGTTAGTGAAAAGTTTAGGTTTCGAAGGTCTTAACGACTAGTGAAGTGATCCATTAAGTGTCATTGTGAATCATTAAGTGAAGGCATCAATAAAATACCATACAGTTGAAATTCCTTTCTAGTGGTAGCGAGTGGTCCTAAACGACCAGTTAAGTAGACTAACTGATTATGGGGTGATCTGTTAATCTTGGTAGAATCTAATTTTTAGTCGAGTCATTAAAGGCATTTCCGTACTTCCTATGTACTAGCTCCAAAACTAAGTTGTTTTAAGTTCCTTAGATGGTATATTCTAGGGTTTTATTCACTACTAACCCTCATTCTACTCCTAAAAACTCTATGTTGAAGATCAATCCTCTCAAGCATCAAGGTCCTCCCTCTTCTCCAAGTATCTTGGGCACCAAAGCAAGAATTTCACCAAGCCCAGGTATGTAGGGTCATGAATGGGGTAATCCTTCTACCCTCATGCCCAATTTCATATCTATCTCATGATTTCAAGTCTTCAAGCATGATATATTGAAATTCCAGAGTTAGACTCAATTCTCATGAAACCTCTTATGATCTCTTATGGATTTAAGTCTCTAATGATTCAATTCGTGATTTAAGATTATGAATGCATGTTTCCTACTATGATCTCTCATGAATCTATGTTTTCAAGCTTATGATGATTTTACTCAATTATGTATGATATTATGGATTTTAAGCTTATAAACCCATGATTTCAAGTTTTGAAAATTTATTCAAGTATGCATGAATATCATGAATCTCAAGCTTATGTATCATGGCCAAAGTAGTGGCATTGTTTTCATAGCTAGTTCATGTATAACAAGTATTATTATGATTCTCGTATTTTCTAACTAGCTCATGTAAAACCAAGTATGTTCATGATTACGACTATGAGCAATATGCATATTTTGGGAGTATTATCTAGCATCGAGTAGGTGGGAGTTCAACGCACCTGGGTCTCAGAACTACGTGCCACCATAGGTGTATATATATTCTTATTTGGGGCCTCCCCAAAGAGTGTTTCCCCCAGCCCGAAGGGGCTCACGAGTGATATCACGCCTTTATCGTTCTTTGCCCTGGCAAGGATTAGGACGACTCTACCCACTTGAGCGAGATAGTTGTGGCATCATTTGCTCATTCATGAATGTGTCGATTATGATGAAGCCTCCACTATTTCTCATGTTTTAAGTTATGCATGTACAGGATCTATGATATCATGTTTTATAGTATGATTGACCCATTATCATATTATGAGCTTTTTTATTTATGTTTTCGAAAATGTTAAAACATATGATCTTACTTTCAAAACTTTGGGTCGTTATACTTCAGCTTATGATGAATATCTCATGTTTATAACTATCTCACTATCATGATTTTAGCATGTTGTCCTTACTCTCATGTCAAATTCTTACTTTATATTCATGATTTTAGACTATCTCTTTACTAGCATGTTTTAGTTAACCTACATATTCAGTACATTCAAAGTACTGGCCACATTCTTCTATGCTATATAGTCTCACGATTTAAGTTCGGGTGATCAGTCTCAACTTCACCGTTAGCCTTGCTACCACTTCAGTCCCCCTCAAATTTTGGTGAGTCCTCATGATCTGAGGACATCAGTTTTGTCATATGTTTGCTTTAATATACTTCTTTCAATTTTAATGATATTGGTAGAGCTAGTTGGGGGTGTTGTCCCATCAGCTCATCTGCGATTAGAGGTTTTTTGTACAGTTATCTATAAATGGTTCAATGATGTTAACTTGTTGTCTACGGTTATGCTTTGTAATATTCAGTCTTCTTCTTTACTATCTCCTAATTCCTTAATGATTAGTTTATGCTATGTATGTGCCATGGATTAGCTTAGATCCATTAGTGGTTCTAGGTCACGTGTCGATGTCTGGGGTCTATGCTCGGGTCGTGACAAACTTAGTATTAGAGCCTCAGGTTTAGATATGTCCTAGGGAGTTTGAAAGACGCATTAAGTAGAGTCTTTTTCATGGGTGTAAATAACACCACACTTATGGAGGAAGAGGCTATGACCTCATTTGTTTTCAGTAAGATTAAGACGTCTAAATTTGAATGCACATCTGAATGATTAAGATGTTATCTCTAGATCAAAATACTGAATGATTAAGCTATTTTTTTAACATTTGAATGTGCATATTTTATTTATCTTTAACTATATTAAATATACAGTTCAAATAAAAAAGTAATTAACTATTAAAAAATAAATTTATTATCTGATAAAAAATAAAATACTTATATTCGCTAGTGATGGTCGAGATGGTTTGTAGTGGTGGTCATGGGAATGCTTGGTGTTAGTGGCTAGTAATTGTCATGGTGATGGTTTCTAGTAATGATGGTGGTGATAGTTATAATGATGGGGTGGTTGGTGTTGTAGTGGCTGACGATGGTGACAGTTAGTAGTGGTGGTTGTGATGGTAATATTGGTTGATGTTAGGAGTTGGCGGTGTTGATAGTGGTGACTAAAGAATATATGGTGGTGGAAGATGGGTTATTAGTAGTTGGCGGCGGGGCTAATTGTGATGGTGAAGGTGGTTGATAGTAGGGATTGATCGTAGTGATGGTAGTGGGTAATAGTGCTGGTACAGGTGACGGCGACATGACAACGGCAACAGTGAATATAATTGTAATGATGAAGGTGGTATGTGTAGTAACGAGAGAAAGTAGTGGTTGGCAGCAATGATGGCTGTCAGTGGTTGTTGTGATGTCAGGGTGGTTAGCGATGATAATGGTGGTTGACAATGGTGGCAGAGGTAGTAGGTGGTGGTGGTGACTGGTGGTTGGTGATGTAATGGTGGTGGTGGTTGTGATGATAAAGGTAGTTAATGGTGGTGGCTGGTGGTTGTGTATAGAGTGATGGTGAAAATTATCCATACAAACACACTTCTTAATAATATTAAGGCTCTGTTCCAGATCTTAATGATTAAGATCTATTCAGACAAAATAAGTTCTTAAATCTTAATGAAAATAAATGCACTTAGTGGTCTAAGGTCTGAATCATTCAGATTCAGTCCCCCATTAAGTGTAAATAAATGAGGCCTATGAGACGTTTTAGAAAAATTTCCTTATTTTATGATCTATGTCGTGCGATGAAGTTCAACTATCTCTATTCCTCTAACTCATGTTGTTTGCATCTGCAGAGACATGCCTCCTTGTCGAGTCAATAAAAGAAGAAATAGCAATGACAATGGCTATGAGAATGGCAATAGAGATGGGAACCAGCCAGCCCTACCAGCTCCAATCGATCCTTTGCATGAGCAGGTTAATCATACTAAGTTCGGGGCTGATTTCCTGATGTTGGCATAGGCTATGACAACCCGGTTCAACCAGCAGACAGTGGCTCATGTGCACATGAATAGGAATTCGGTGGTGGCTAGGGTGCAAGACTTTACCAGGATGAACCTGCCAGAGTTTTGTGGTTCTAAGGTGGACGAGGATCTACAGGAGTTTATTAAGGAGATCCACAAGATTACCCAGATTATGGGTGTCTTAGGAGAAGATAGTGTAGACTTGGCCTCCTATCAATTGAAAGCGGTTGCTCATATTTGATTCCGATAGTGGAAGGAGGGACACAAAGTAGGTGCAGTTCCTATCAGTTGAGATGAGTTCGTTACAACGTTCTTGAATAGGTTCTTTCCCGGGAGTTAAGAGGGAAGCAAAGGCATCAGAGTTCATCAATTTGAAGCAGAATGACATGACTGTTCAGGAGTATGCCCTGAAATTCACTCAACTATTCAAGTATTCTCCGAAGATGGTGGTATAACTGAGAGCTCACATGAGAAAGTTCGTGAATGGGGTCGTAGATTCATTTGGTCAAGGAGTGCAGGACCGCTATACTCATCAATACCATGGATATTCTCTCGATTAATGATTTATGCTTAGCAAATAGAAGAGCAAATGAAGGAGAGGGAGAGAGAGATCTTTTGAAATTTTGCCTAAGCCTAACAAGTTTGTTTTGATGGTGATCAAGCACAAAAACAACAATAATTAAGAATGCAAGACAAAACAACAACGAAAACTCAAACAAATGATGATTTTAAGCATTTACATTCATATCATGTGGCCTCAACCCTAGAGGAAGGGTTTTAGCCACTCATGTTTGTACAATTACTCAAAAAAATATTTAAAGTAACATACTTACAAGAATGATTAAAAGAGAATGACAAACTTTGGATCCTAGGTGAACTTCTTCGCTTCTCCTTCGCTCCTCGCTACTTTCCCAAAATATTTTCGTGATAAATGATTTTAAAAGCTAAGGTTTTAATTTATAGTATGTGAGAAATTTCACATTTTTTTCCAAGTATGTACCAGCTCCGTGTCATGCTACTAGTTTCCCTAAATGGCCTCCGTGACACGGAGCCATCGCGCCTGCCTACTAGAATACGGCCTCGAGTTTCCATGGCATTGTGTTGGTGCGCGTTGCCCAGTATGGCACGACATCTATTGCGCAGGTCATAGGGCATGGCATGGAGCCATCGCACACTGTTGCTGCTTTGCCCCTCGGGCGCGTGCGCATGCTCTCGCGTGGCACAACACTGAACAAGGCACAGGGACAGTGTGACACACTGCCTTGTGTGCCTTTCTACCGGCGTGGAACGGTCTTGACACCATGTTGCTTTCTTCATGACACTTCTTTGCAATCACTTCCATGCTTTCCCTTTGTGTATTGAACATCATTTTCAGTCCCTCCTAAGCATAATTCACCTACAAAAACATAATTCACTTTGGTTAGTTCATGCACAAAAATAAATAAATCACATGAGAATGTAATTAAATAAATTAGCAAACATGACTAAACTAACTTATAAAATAGCACTTGGGCACATAATTATGCCCAAGATCACTACCCCACACTTAAAGCCTTTTTCGTCCTCGAACAACTCTACAATATCTCATGCGCACAAAGGACTCACCAATAACTAATTGAAGTAAGACAACTCAAGCTAAGTCTACAACGATTGTCTTAGATAGCAAGTTTAAAATAGAGCATGCAATATATAACCATTATAATCACCTACAACTAAGTTAAGACTCCCTAGCCTCAAGAATCGACTCTCAAACTCGGAAAAATCATGCAAATTAATCGTTCAAGATATCCGACATGAATTTTATCCTTCCTCAAACACGTGCCCTCACAATAAGAGAGATACCCATTTTCCACTCGCAAGTTTTCAAATTATAACATCTATGGGTATATGAATAAGAATTCAGCTCACTCTCACAAAAAAATCACATGCAATGTGTATTGACCCATATGCTTGCCTTTAGTATATTACTCCACTAATTTCAGAATGTTTGAAAGTAAGATCAAGTAGGACTTATTGGTTTGTAATGTAAGCTAAGGGATGGGAAGGTACTATTCTGGCCAGTAATAGTGACTATCTTCCCTAAGCGCTTTTAATACATCACAATTTCATTATGGACATCCCTTTTCTTACTTCACATTTATTCTTTTCACTCATTAATTTCCTCTTTTGTTTCCCCATTTCTTTAGGCACACTTAGGCTATTAGTAAGGAGTACTTAAGCAATTTTTTCTCTCTTTTGTTCTCTTACTCCCTACCAATATTTATGCATTTTCAAACAAGTGCACCTCTAATCTTTTCTTCACTCCCACAACCACTATGTTCCTTCTTTTTCAAACTTCTCACTCCTTAACTTCTTTTTCATTATTCACTTAAGCGCTTAGAATTTTTGCATCAAATTCAAGTCTATTGAAGAGAAAGGATTGTAATTCCCCAAAAACTCAAAATCTAATTCGGGGACTTAAATCATGAAATATGAAAAATCTGCAGAAAAGCTACAGGACGACTCACCTAACGGGTCATCAAGTAACCTAACGACTCATTAGGTGAGCCGTGATAAGGAGGTTGAAAATAATAAGAAGGGAGACAGTGTACCCAACGAGGGACTTCATGAGTCGTGGTCCCGTTGAGTCACTCATGGTCAGGCGTGGGTTGACAGTTTTATTAATGGAACAGTGTACTTGACGTGTGGGGGAAACGAGTCGTGGTCTTCAGTAACAACTTGAGAGGTGACTCGTTACCAACTTAGCATTTAATCATCAACAGTGAGACAGTGTAGTCCATGATTGGTGACCACGAGTCGTGGTCAGTGACCGTGACTCCTTAGGTTCCTCGTGGTGACCTACTAATGAAACGGGGCAGTGTACCTGATGGGAGTGACCACGAGTCATGGTCAGTCACTACGACCCGTTAGGTCACCTAGCAGTTTTTTTTCCCAGTGAATTTCTAAGGGCTATTTAGTAACTTCCTACTCTCCCAAGCTTTAAACTACGTTGTTTTAACAATATGTGTTTATATGTCATTTATAGACTCTCCCACTAGTTGATTTAGTTCAGTTCCAGTTCTATCAGTTATCTAAGTTTAGTACAGTATCGCAGACTCAGAATTTTCAAACTTAGGGCATTTCTTTGACCACCAGACAAGGTCATCTTGACCATTTCAGTATATATATCAGTAGCTCAGATCAGTTTTCTTGTTGGTCATTGCATGTCATTTCAGTTTGTACTTGAGTTATGTTTCCTCCTTCTTACTCAGTACATTCAAAGTACTGATGCATACTTTTATTCTGTATCGTTTAATGATACAGTTGCAGGTTCCCAAATTCAGCAGCGTTAGCAGCCACATTTCAAATCCTCCTCAGTTGCAGTTGAAGTGTCAATCCTAATCATTCGAGGGCCTTATTTCATTATCTTACAGTTTTATTTAGACTTAGAGTTAGCTGGGGGCTTGTCCTAGCAACTTATCAGTTAGAAGACTTTTAGACATAGAGTAATTCTGATTTTGTAAATTTTATGTTTTCTCTTAGTTTCATTTTCTGAAAGGCATTTATGTTGTTAATTCAAAGCATCAGTTATGCATGTTTTATTCAGGATACCAGCGTATGATATACAAGCGGTTGACTTGGGATCACTTATGGCTTCAAGTATCGTGTTACGTCTAGGGTGTAGGCTCGGGGCATGAAAAACTTGGTATCAGAGCACTAGGTTTAGAGTATCCTCGGAAAGTTTGAAATCTGCATCGAGTAGAGTCCTTTTCATGAGTGTGAAGCATGCCACACTTATGAAGAGGAGGTTATAAGATGTTATTTGGAAAACTCCCACTTGTTCATACTCCTTATCATGTATTAAAGTTCAATTCCAAAAATGCCCTTCTGACTCATGCTCTGTTTCTTTTCAGTGAACTATGCCTCCCTGACGTGGAAATAGAAGAAGGGCCGGTAACGCCAACAGGCCTGCCCCACCATCCCCAACATCTCCCCAAGATCATTCAACATCTCCGCTAAATTTCGGGCAGCCATCCAATTGTTAGCCCAAACAGTCACTAACCAGGTGAACCAGCAGGTGGTTCCAGTAGCCACGAGAGGGACCGCAGCGGCTGCGAGGGTGTGGGACTTCACCCGTATGAACCCTCCATCTTTTCAGGGATCCAAAGTAGGGGAGGATCCCTAGGAGTTCGTGAATGACGTCAGGAAGATCACCCGCATTATGGGTGTTACCTCCTTTGAAAGTGCTGACCTGGCTGTCTACCAATTAAAAGGGGTAGCTCAGGTTTGGCATGACTAGTGGAAAGAGGGGCGGCCAGCAGTACTAGGACCAGTGGAGTGCGGAGAATTCCATACAGCTTTCTTGGATAGGTTTTTCCCTCGGGAGCTGAGGGAGGCAAAGATGGCGAAGTTTATGAATTTGAGACAGGGCAACAAAACTGTGGAGGAATATGCTCTAGAGTTTACTAGGCTATCTAAGTATGCTCTAGAGATGGTAGCCGAGCCAAGTGCTCGCATGCTGAAGTTTGTAAATGGAGTGTCAAATTGGGTCCTCAAGGAGTGCCGGACCACAATGTTGATTAAGGACACGGACCTTTCTAGCTTGATTGTCTATGCCTAGCAAATTGAGGTTGAAAAGCTAAAGGATACGGAGTGTAAGAAAAAACGGGCAAGGACTGGCCATTTAGATTTCGGCCATCAAAGGTCCAGAGGTGGTAACCACCCATAGCAACAACAATAGAGAGCCCCAACACCTAGCTCAGCCAGCGCCCCCGCCCTGCGATCCTGCCGGGATCGAAGGGGTGGGTCATCTAGCACTCGGCCTCCCGGACTCGCGGTATGGGAGCAGGTATCCAGCTTGCCCCAAGTGTGGTAGGAATCACCCAGAGAATGCCTTTAGGGACGAGGGGGCTGTTTGGGTGTGGGCGGCTGGACATAGGCTTAGGGAGTGCCGTCAGCAGGGCGAAATCACAATCTACCACCTCATCGGCTCGGCGAGTCCAGCAAGCTCGCGGGGACCAGCACATCGGTATAGATGGTGGTCGACACCAAAATCTCTTCTATGCTCTATCTTCCCGTGAGGATCGGGAAAGCTCACTTGACGTAGTTACTGGTATGTTACGTTTCTTCCATCTAGACGTGTATGCCCTCTTAGATCAAGGGAGCCATTCTTTTGTTCATGACTCCCTATATAGCCGGTCCAGTTCAATATCAACTAGGGTCCTCTCAGAACCATTTTCGAGTCTCCACCCCAATTGGCGAGTCGGTTAGAGCCGGCCGGGTGTATACAAACTTCAACGAAATCTCAGTCCTGAATAAGTTATTCAGTTGATCTTGTAGAGTTATACATGGTCAACTTTGACATATTCGGCATGGATTGGTTTACACTCTATACATACTCCAGTTGATTGCAAAACTAGAGTTGTGAAGTTTCGTTTCCCAATGAGCTAGTGTTAGAATGGATGGGTAATATTTCAGCCTAGGGTAGGTTTATTTCCTACCTTAAAGCCCAAAAAACTCATCTCCAAGGGGTTTATATATCATCTAGTTGGTCAAGGATTCCAACTACGAGACCGGCCCTCCAGTCGATCCACTGTGGTGTGAGGATTTCCCCAAGCGTTTTCACGAAAGTCTTCGGGGTTCCCCACCGAACGGAAATAGATTTTGAAATAGACCTCCTTCAACATACTCAGCCCATCTCCATCCCTCCTTACAAAATGGCTCCAATTGAGAGCAGGAGTTGAAGGAGCAACTAAAAGATCTTCTTAACAAGGGTTTTGTCGGACCTAGCATCTCTCCTGGGGTGCTCTAGTGCTATTCGTGCGTAAGAAAGATGGTACCCTCGGAGATGTGCATAGATTAACTTCAGGTTTGAACAAGGTCATAGTTAAGAACAAGTACCCTCTACCCGAAATTAACGTCTGTTCGACCAACTTCGAGGAGCGAGTTGTTTCTCCGAGATCGATCTCCAGAGTCGAGGTACCATCGGTAGGGTCGAGGAGTGTGTCATACGAAACATCATTCAAACTCGAAGTATGGTCACTATGAGTTTGTGGAAGTGATACTTCGGGTTAACAAACACCCCAGCAACCTTCATGGATTTAATGAACAGAGTCTTCAAGCAGTATCTAGATATGTTCGTCATTGTATTTATCAAGGACATCTAGTATACTCTAGAAATTAGGAAGATCATGTCAAACACCTAAGATTAGCATCTGGACACTCGGGGACCGCGATTATTTGCCAAGTTCTCTAAGTGCAAATTTTGGTTAAAGTCCATAACTTTTTAGTTCATGTGATCTAGGGTGAAGGAATACAAATAGACCCTCATAAGATAGCAATAATGAAAGATTGTTTGTTTTATTGTGATGCTTCCACGAGGTTTGGAAGCTCGGTTGTGTTCGTGGAGTGGGGCAAAGTGATAGCCTATACCTTCCCGAGATAGCTCAAAGTTTATGAGAATTATCCAATTCATGACTTGAAGTTGGAAGCGGTGGTGTTTGCATTAAATATATGGAGGCATTATTTATATGGAGGCGATGTAGATGTATTCCCTGAGACCATAAGTCTTCGGTACGTGTTGATCGAAGGATCTAGAATTTGTATCGAGTGAAGGTGGTTGGAGTTACTAAAGACTATGACATGAGCGTACTGTATCACCTGGGCAAAGCCAATGTGGTGGCTGAGCCCTAAGCAGACGGTCTATGGGGAGTGTGACTCATATTAAGAAGATAAAAAGGAGTTAGATAGGGATGTTCACAGGCCCAGCCCGGTTAGGGGTGCGACTTGTAGATTGACCCGAAGGGTAGGGTGGTATTACCAAAGTGGGTTGGATTCATCCTTGGTAGTTGATTAAGTCCAGACAAATAAAATCCAGTCCTATAAACTTCAAAAACAGTTCCTTAGAAAGGAGGTTGAGCCTTTCTCCAAAGAGGGAGATGGTGTGCTCGTGAGCCGCAAGTGTACGGAGTTGTACAAGTAATATAGTGGCCCTTTTTAGAACCGGAATGTCGAACCCACGGGACTGGACTACAGGTAAACCTTCTCAGTGTTAATTTACTGTAACTCTAAAAATGAAGACAACGGTGTAAAGAAAAGTTTTTTTATATTTTGTGAACTATTTTTATACTAAGTAGAATAATTATACAAGGGAGTCTGAACTATGAATGTAGGCATGCGGCTAAGACGAACATGTAAAAGAAATTGTATCAATCTACGTGGTTTATCTTTTCTCCGATTGCTAGTGGAACTTATGCCTATGGATTAAGTATTTAACCCAACTTAAGAATCATGAACCTTCCGCCTATATTTACGTGATAGAGAAGAAATTCATGTTCTAGCCATACGAAACCGATTCCACACTTGACTAAAATACGACTTTCAGGTATATTTCTATCCTGAAGGTAAATCAATTCTCAATTTTCCCAAACAAAGAAAAGATCATATCCTATTAATTTAAAACTTTCCGGTTCTTGCCCTCTGTGGTGAAACCGGACTTTTTGGATTTACATTAACATTGTGAAATTAATGCAGTAAGAACAAAATTAAATAGAACAACCATAGAAGAAGATGAAACAACAAGATAATCAACAACTACATTTCAATACAATGGTTTATAACCTCAGCAAGAAAGGGAATTAGCCACTCATTTGTGGATTGAACATCATTAAATGAATGAAATCATGCAAACAATTGAAAGAAAGAAAAGGGATAGAGAAAACCTAAGAATTTTCATCCTCACAACTGCCTGAAGCGCTTCTTGCTCCACCAAGTCAGAATATGGAAAATAAACCTAAGTGTGCTATTTATAATCGTAGGAATTTTTCCCGGAATAACAAGCAACGTGTCACGGAGTGCAACGCATTCCTCGTGACCACGTGACCCAAACGCGGAGAGCCTACTGGAAAGGTGCCCAAAAATCGGCCTCGGCAGCACCCCTGCCGCGTTGCGTGGCACGCTGCTTGGGCAACGCGTTACACACCCGCGGTCGGCGAACCCTTTTTGCGGTGACACGTTATAGCAGCGAGTGGGCTTTATCTTAAGGCAGCACACTGCCAGGTAACGCGTTACCCGTGCGCGAGGTAAGAGCTGTTTTGGGCCTCCCTCTTTGCCTTCGTTGCGTGTTTATTCCGTCTCCAAGCCTCTACTTCACCAACTCATGGATTAGCTCCTCAAAAATCATCAAAACCTACAAAACAACGGCTAATCATGTTGGTTAGTATAAATTCACACTTCCTACAATTTACATGAGAATGTACACACATTGTTGGATAAACAAGGCAAAAGCGTGCATTTGAGTACCAGTGGGCATATAAATATGCCCCTGATCACCTACCCCACACTTGGTCTTGTTCGTCCTCGAACAACCTTTTTTATCTCATGTAATTGAAAACTCTCCATAACTAATCTAGCAAGTTAATTCAAATTCACGTATGATGATTATTTAAGATAACAAGCTAAAAATAAAGGCATGCACGCTTTGATCAATGCAATGAAATACAACTATGTTAGACTTCTTAACCTCAAGAATCGACTCTCACTCGGAGCAAACTCATGCAAATCAACTGATTAAGAGATCCCACATGAACTATATCCTTCATTAAATATGTGCCCTCACGGAAATAGAGTTACACAATTTCACACACCAAAAACACTTTTCATATCACAACATGTGTGGGTACATAAATAGAATTTCACTCACTCTCACAAGAATTCACATGCACCATGTAATGACCCATAAGCTTGCCCTTGGTGTTGTACTCCACTAATTTGAGGATGTACGAATGTAGTTAAAGTAGAACTTTTTGGGATTGTTATGTACTCAGGTGTAGGTAAGGTACTATTGTGATCGGTAATAGTGACTATCTCCCTTAAGCGCTTTCAACTACATCACGCCCTCATTGCGAACTTCCCTCCCTTACTTCACCTTTTTATCCTTGGTAGTTTTCTTTTTCCTCTTTTGCTCCCCATTTCTTTTAGGCACTTTTAGCTCATTAGTAAGGAGTTGTATAAATAATTTTCATTCATTTGTTTTCTTACTCATACTAATATCAACCATTTACCCAAGTGCACCTTTGACCTTTCTCACTTTTACCAACTTCCACTTTCCTTTCTTTTCATTCTTCTCACTCCTTTCCCTATTTCGGATTTTCTTCTTTCGCGCTTAAGAGCTTTGTATCAAATTCAAGGTTAATGAAATAAAAATGGTTAAGCTTATGTTGCAGCTATCAAAGAATAGGCTAAGGCTCAATGGGGCTGACTAGGATTAATATTTCAAGGTAGGTAAAACGAGGATAAAGATTAGGTTCATTCAAAGAAATGCCTAAATCATCTCCTACAATTTACATCTTTCATTTCATTTTATAAACAGACCAGGAGCAAGTTCTAGACAATCCATAATAGCCTGAGAATACTCAAAAATCTTACACTCATTGCACATGCTCAATTCAAGACACATTCAGCAGACTCTTACTCAGCTAATCACAAGAATTTAAATTAAGCTTCAATCATATCGAGTCAAATTCAAGAGCCTAAGTGTCTCAAGCAAAGTTATACACTTGCATGCTTCAACACTACATATACTTGCATCTTACAATCATATATAGCACATAATAAGAATATCAAGCATCCATTAGCTACGGTTCGAAAACCAAAACCTATTGACTAATTTTTCCTCAAGACGGTCGTCATCCATTCTTCGTCGGAAACAGTCCCTAACTTTGACTAAAACATTATATACGAGACAAATAAAAAATAAAAAATAAAAATTTTATTTTTGGTTCCAGCCCCATTCGGGAAAAGAACCGAAAAAGAAAAACCAGCGGGTTATGAATTCATGCTTGACTCACAAAATTTTTTTTTCAACTTTCTCCAATCTTTTCACACAAGCATTACATTCACCAACAATTTGTTAAGCACAAAAATTTTGAATTTTAAATTTTCACGAAATTTCCCTCACCCCACACTTAAATCATGCTATGTCCTCATAGCATCAAATTAACTTTGTTACAAGGGTGAGAAATACTTCCTGAGGCCTTTAAGCCTAGCGAACAACATAATGGTTTTCTTCAACTTTTACCAAGGTGGGTGTTCCACCCACACTTTTCTCTTCCATGCTTGTTAGCCTCCTCCAAAGGTACTCGAGACTTCCCCTTCATCTGTGCTTAACTTTTTCCACCAAAAACAACAAAAAAATGAAAAATGCGTAAAATCCAATAAAAATGCAAGAAATTAAAATGGATACCCATGGTACCCACTTGGGTTGCCTCCCAAGCGGCGCCTAATTTTACGTCGCGGCACGACGTATTACGTTTCACCGCTTTTTACTCCGCCTTGAGGATATGAATCTCACCCCTAATTTCTTCTCTAATTTTCTTTTATGCTCCCGGGGTGGGTGTGAAAAATTGTAAGGACCAAGAATTAGATGTCGCCTTTGACGTTTTATTGGTTCTCAGTAAGTGAAGTCATTTTTTCTATTAGAATCAACAAATTTCAGAATATGGGCCTTGGTCCTCCTCTCGACATTTCTCTATCAGCTTGGAAGACTCTATTTCTATGTCGTCAACCAAACTTAAGGTAGGAAAAATGGCCGAGTGAGGTCAATGCACCTTGATTCTGGCGCATGCAATTGACCTCCTTGCTTGTATACCTCTTCTCCGCATCAGCATCTATCTCTCCAGTATTTTCAAATGGGGTATACTCCATCTCTTCTCCCCTAAACGAGTTTTCTACAAGTATGAGCTCATCACAGGAACACTCAAGAGGTTCTAAATGTCGGACTTCATTTGAAAATTCACCCTTTCTTCCTCTTGTACTTCCTCTTGGCTATTGCCTTCAGCATCACCTACAATTGATCCACAAGCTTCAGCCTCAGCAATCATCTCCGTGAATTTGCTCATCCTCTTTAGAGTCTCTGCATTCTCCTCTTCCTGACTTATCAATGTTCCCACCGTCTCCTTCATTGCTTCACGATTGTAAGGAGTTGTTTTCGAGCCATGTATTCTAATCGGTCTTGGCGTCCCAAATCCTCATTTTCAGCATGCCTGTATTAATCAAAAACAACAGAAGGATCATAGTCGGGGCTCGGGGAAGGGGAGTATGCACTCGGACAGCCATCCCAATGGCCATCTTGACCACCACATGTTGCATGATTACCATGTAGCCACAGTGGTGTCCTCGAAATTGAAAAGGTTCGTCAAAATATGAGTATTCACCATTTAAACCATTTGTGTTCCACGATGTCATGTCAAGAAGGGTATTCACAATCAAAAATATTAAAAAATAAAATCAAGAAACGTTGTCAACGCTTGTATAAATTAGTTAACTAACACTTAAGAAAAATTTTACCAATTGCCGGTCCAGAGCAACGCGCCAAAAACTGATAGGCTACAAGTGTACAGGTTGTACAAGTAATATAGTGGCCCTTTTTGGGAACCGGAATATATCGAACCCACAGGGACTGGACTACAGGGTAAAACCTTCTCAGTGTTAATTTCTTGCCAACTCTAAAAATGAAGACAGGTGTAAAGAAAAGTTTTTATATTTTGTAAACTATTTTTATACTAAGTAGAATAATTATACCAGTGAGTCTGAACTATGAATGTGAGCATGCTGAGGCTAAGACGAACATGTAAAGAAATTAATCATCGATCTACGTGGTTTATCTTTTCTCCGGTTGCTAGTCGCAACTTATGCCTATTAGTTAAAACTCTCGTATTTAACCCAACAGAATCATGAACCTTCCACCTACATTTTACAGCTGATAGAAGAAATTCATGTTCTAGCCATACGAAACCGATTCCACATGACTAATACGACTGTCGAGGTATATTTCTATCTGAAGGTAAATCAATTCTCAATTTTCCCAAACTAAGTAAAGATCCTCCTATTAATTCACAACTCCGAGTTTCTTGCCTCTCGGGTGATACCGGACTTTTTGGATTTACATTAACATTGTGAAATTAATGCAGTAAGAACAAGAATTAAATAGAACAACCAGAAGAAAGATGAAACAACCGAGATAATCAACAACTACATTTCAATACAATGGTTTATAACCTCGGCAAGAAAGGAATTAGCCACTCATTTGTGGATTGAACATCATTAAATGAATGGAAATCATGCAAACAATTGAAAGAAAGAAAAAAGGGATAGAGAAAACCCTAAGAATTTTCGTCCTCACAACTACCTGTAACCCACGTTCTTGCTCCACCAAGTCAGAATATGGAAAATAAACCTAAGTGTGCTATTTATAATCGTAGGAATTTTCCCGGAATAACAAGCAACGTGTCACGAGTGCAACGCGAACATTGCCTCCGTGACACGGCCCAAGCTTGCGGAAGCCTACTGGAAAGTGCCCGAAAATCGGGCTCGGCAGCACCCTGCCGCGTTGGCAGCATGGCACGCTGCTTGGGCAGCAGATTGCACACCCTTGGTCGCGGAGCCACCACGCCGTGGCGTTGCCATGGCAGCGGGTGGAGCTGTCTTGAGCGGCACACTGCTTGAAGTGGCACGTTCCCGACGCGCAGGTGGGCTGTTTTGGGCCTCCTCTTTGCCGACGTTAGCGTGTTTATTCCGTCTCCAAGCCTCTACTTCACCAACTCATGGATTAGCTCCTCAAAAATCATCAAAACCTACAAAACAACGGCTAATCATGTTGGTTGGTATAAAATCACACTTCACCACAATTTACATGAGAATGTACACACATTGTTGGATAAACAAGGCAAAAGCGATGCATTTGAGTACCAATTGGGCATATAAATATGCCCCTGATCATCTCCATTACCAGGGAAGGTTGTGTGTACCGTATGTTGGTGAGTTGGAACCAATGGATGCAGTGAGGCCTGACTCGAGATACGCCATTAACCCTTGTGCTACTAAAAACATGCCGCGACTTGCGGGATATTTACTAGTGACGGTATGAAGAGGGGACATTGCTGAATTCGTGGGTAAATAGCCGAACTGCCAACAAGTCAGGTGGAACATCAAAGACTAGAGGCACGCTGACTCAAGACATCAATATACCCATATGAAAGTGGGAAGACATAAATATGGACTTCATTACGGGTCTACCTAGGACTCGCCGAAAACATGACTCAATCTGGGTGGTAGTAGATCGGATGACTAAGTCAGCACACTTCCTCCCAGTTAAAACCATAAATTCAACTGAGGACTATGCCAAACACATCCGAGTTACTTAGACTCCATGGGGTGCCCTTGTCTATCATTTGAGACGGGGAACACAATTCACCTCACACTTACGGAAGTCCTTTGAAGGACTAGGCTCACTGGTCAAACTCTGCACCCCTTTTCACCCAAAAACTGATGGGAAAGCTAATGAGACCATTCAAACCCTATTAGATATGCTAAGAGTGTGTGCTATTTATTTTAAGGATAGTGGGATGACAATTTGCCTCTTATCGAGTTTTGCGTACAACAGCTTTACCATTCCGGCATCTAGATGGCCCCATTAGAATCATTGTATGGTAGAATATCTAGATCTCCTAGGTGGTTGGTTAGTGAAGCTACCTTGATAGGGCCAAATTCAGTTCATGAGGCAATGGTAAAGTTCAGCTCATTCGAAAGATTGAAAATAGCTCAAAACGAGTCAAAAATCTTATGCCGATATGCGGAGAAGAGAGTTTGAGTTCAGGTTGATGACTAGGTATACTAATTCCACATGAAAGGGGTGATAAGGTTTGGCAAGAAGGGTAAGATCAGTTAGTATGCGGGACCTTATAGAATTTTGAGGCGTATCGGCAATGTAGCTATGAGCTAGAATTACCTTGAGAACTACTTGATTGTACACCTAGTTTTCCATGTGTCACTTTTGAAGAAGTGCATCGGAATCCAACCTCGGTTGTACCATTGGACATCGTAGGAATAAAAGGATAGTCTCTTATTGGAGGTACTAGTCCAGATCCTTGACCGTCAGGTCGTAAGTTGAGAATAAGGAAATAGCTTCATTCAAGGTCCTGGAATCGACGGGTTAGAGGGGATTACGTGGGAGGCAGCAGATATGATAGCCAAATACTCGCCTTGTTCCTCTACCGACTTCTGTTGTAGCTTGATAGCATTATTTTGGCTAGGACCCGATCTAGTTGTTGAATTCAATTCATGTGTATAAGTTTCTTTTGCGACTTTGGATGTGTGTATGAAAAAGTAAATTCGGATTCGATTATGTATTTTGAAAGCCTTGGTGAAGTAATTAGACGGTTTTGGGTAAAATGGCGATATCTTGAGATTTTGATTGTTATTCTCTGCTTTCCTATGCTTTTCTAACATTTGAGGATGAATGTTTACAAGGGAGATATTGTAATACCCAGAGCAAAAATCTAATTTCAGAACTTAAATTACAAAATCTAAAAAAGAGCTGCCCGGAAAAGCTATAGGAGCGACTCACCTAAAGGGTCATTAAGTGACCTAATGACTCGTTAGGTGAGCCATGAGAAGGAGGTTGAGAATTATAAGAAGAGAGCAGTGTACCCAATGAGGACTTCATAAGTCGTGGTCCGTTGAGTCACTCGTGGTCAGGTTTGGGTTGAGAATTTTATTAGTGGAGCGATGTACTTGACGGGTGGGAGCAGCGAGTGGTAGTCTTGATAGCGACTCATTAGGTGACTCGTTACCAGCTTAGCATTTAATCTTCAGCGGTGAGCCAGTGTGGTCCATTTGGAGCCCACAACTCGTTAGGTCCCTCGTGGTGACCTACTAAGGGCAAAGGGCAGTGTACACAGCGGGAGTGACCATGGCGTGGTTGATGCCAGGC
This sequence comes from Datura stramonium, assembly GCA_018107945.1. Classification (NCBI taxonomy): domain Eukaryota; kingdom Viridiplantae; phylum Streptophyta; class Magnoliopsida; order Solanales; family Solanaceae; genus Datura; species Datura stramonium. The sequence continues at coordinate 81,434 of JACEIK010001319.1, forward strand.
CCGTTAGGTCACCTGGTAGTTTTTCCTGGCAATTTCTAGGGCTATTTAGTAACTTCCTACTCTCCCAAGATTTAAATTAAATGCGTTAACAATAATTTTATACCTTTTAGTGGAAAGCGTTCATTCCTCATTTCCACTCTCGGTTTTGAAAATCACCCAGTAGCTCTCCTCTCAAGAACCCTTGAGCAAGCTTAGGGATGTTCACCATTGCGGCGGTGCAAGTCTTCTTCTCGGAGAATTTTAATTAGGTGTGTGAATTCAACAAAGGAATTGTCCTTCCCTTGTGTCCCCCAAAACCCCTGAGTTCTTCGTATATGAATAAATTTTCATGTTGGGTTTCATTAATTTCAATTGGGATAATATCCATGTTTATTATTCATATGATCTTCATCATTTCCTAAGTAAATTGTTATTGTTCTTGCCAAGGTGATTTACAACCCTAAATTTTCGAGTAAAGATTATTGCATATTAAATTCCGTCTAGTTTGTGAAGTATGTTTGGGATAAATTTCCTAGTAGTTCTTATTAAATATATATGTTGAGAAATTATTCCATTGGCGAGAATGATTTATCCATTTGTTGGATGAGATTCCTTTAATTCTTGAAATTTCGCTATACTATGGAATGTTGTGTTGTTGAATGAGTTGAGTTCTCTATTAGCTTCTTAGTAGTTCGGTCCAGTTAGAATGTAAGATCTCTTGAGAATCATTCGAGAGAATTGTCAACTGATCGGTTTGACTATAGTCTTTTCCCGTGGTGGCTTCAGTGGTGCCTCTCATTAATTAGAATCGAGACTAAGATTATAGTTATTTGGTCCATTAGGCGATCATGACATTCTAGTTATATAGCTCTGACCAGCCCAGGACCCCAGTTCAGTATAGTTTTGTTCTTAAGCAGTTTGATTCTTCCGGATAAGCAGCTCGGCCCAGAGTCTAGAACCCGGTTTCGAATCTGGTCCAATAAGACTCTCGGGGTACTTTTAGTTATATGTCACGACTAGTATTGGACCCTAATTTCGAGCTATCAGCTTAGCAGTTCAGTATAGTTTTCCAGCGGGGTAGGCTTAGAACCGAGCGGGCTGGGGTTTCAGTGCACCCAAGTTCCCAGGGCACATTACCAGCATATGTTATAGTATTACTTGGCACGATTGGCCCCAGACTTTTTGTGATCACCCGGTTCATGCCTTTATACCTTGGCAAGGTATATTGGGTCCCTAACTCGGTGGGGTGTATACATCGGACTCCCATGTCTAACTCACGTGTTTATATGTCGGTTATAGACTCTCCCACTAGTCAGTTCGGTTCCCAGTTCCTATCGGTTATCTTAGTTTAGTACGGTATCTCGAGGCTCAGAATTTTCGGACTTACGGCATGTCTTTGACCACTAACGGGGTCATGTCCCCGGCCATTCAATATATATATGTGCTTTCGGAATCGGTTTTCTTGTTGGTCATTACATGTCATTTCAGTTCCAGACTTTGTACTTCAGTTATGTTTCCTCCCAGCACTCAGTACATTCAAGAAATGCGCGCACTTTTATGTTGTATCGTTTCATGATACGGTTACGAGTTCCCAGATTCAGCAACGTTAGCGGCCACATTTCGAGATCCTCTTCGGTTGCGGTTGAAGTGTGAGTCCTCATCATTTGAGGGCCTTATTTAATTATCTTACAGTTTTATTTAGACTTAGAGTTATTTGGGGGCTTGTCCCAGCCACTCATCAGATTAGAAGACTTTCGGACATAGGAGTACATTCGGATTTTGATTTTTGTAAATTTTTGTGTTTTCTCTTAGATTCATTTTTTGAAAGGCTTTTATGTTGTTAATTCCAGCTTCGATTATGCATGTTTATTTAGATACCGAGTGTATGATAGACTAGGGGTTGGCTTGGGGTCGCTTGTGGCTGATACCGTGTTACATCTAGGGTGTAGGCTTGGGGGCATGACAAGGATTACGCTTATATTGTGACTAGCAAAAGAATAGGCTGAAGGCTCCCGAAAGGGCTAGCAGGATCATATATCCAAAGGTAGGTAAGTAATGGATAAAAATTAGGCTCATTAGAGAAATGCCTAAATCATCTCCTACAATTAACATCCCTCATTTCATTTTGTACACACATCAGGAAAGTTCTAGACACTACACAACAACATGGAATATTCAAAAACCTTACACCGATAGCACATGCTCGATTCATCGAGTTTTCAATCTATAGCTTTCAATTTTGGGATTAGACTTTTTCCCTATCTTTCCAGTTTATTTAAGCACAAATTTAAAAGTTTTGAAATTTCCCTCACCCTACACTTGAATTATGCTATGTCGCCAAAGAATCAAATAAAATTAACACGAGGGTGAGAAATACTTCCTGAGGCCTCTAGGCCTAGCTAACAACATATTTTCTTTGCATTTTTGAACATGTGGGATAACGACCCCACACTCATCTTTTGTCATGCTACTTATCTTTCACTTTCATAGGTACTCGAGACTTCCCTAAATCCGTGATTAACAAATAAAACAAACATCCACATGTGAAAAATAACAAAATATGAAACAAACTAAAAAGAAAATGTACCTATGGTACTCTTGGGTTGCCTCCCAGAGCGCTGATTTACGTCGTGGGCACAATGTCAACTATCCTTTCAGGATATCCTCAAATAGGTGTTCGCTTTCAGGGAACCATCTTTCCTCTTTTTGTTTTTAGAGGAACAACCTCACTCTGTCCCTCTTTTCTTCCCATCTTCTTTCTCAATTTTCGCTCTCCACTTAAGATTGGTGAAATGTTAATATGTCTGTTGACGGTGAGCAGGGTGGAATCTACCACCTCACATAGCATCGACAACACATTGATCTTACAAAGATCTTGGTAGTGTGTGGGTGGGTTGATTTCCTAGTAGACTTTCCGAAACTCTTCTTCCTCATTGACCCTCATTTAAGGGTACACTGCTCTCACGTGTATGATAGTTGCTCCGGTTGCAAGAATGGCCATCCCAGGATCAAGGGTACCTTATCATCCACCTTACAATCAAGAATGATGAATTCAGCAAGTACAATGAATTTACCTACTTTGATGAGAAGGTCCTTGATTATTCCCTCTAGTGCCACTGTGGACTTATCTGCCAGCTACAACGTACTCTTGTGGGCCTCGACATACCTAATCCCAAGGTGTTAAATAGAGGCATTAAATTGACTCTGCCCTAAATCAGAAAGAGCCCTTATAATGTCAACTTCACCAGGTATGCGGGGGGAGGATGAAACTCCTCGAGTCCTTGGGCATTTTCGGCATCTTTCTCATCACCTATGCCATTTTTGCACTCCTCGGTTAGTGTCACCGTTTGGACATCCACCAACCTCACTTTGTTGGCCACCACATCTTTTAAGTACTGTGGTGGCATCCCCTACCCAAGACATCAAGTAAAGGCAAATTGATGTGAGAAGTTCTTTAGGGAATATCAAAAGAAGAACTTTTTGAAACATTCTTCCTTCTTGATCTTATTGAGCCTTTGTGGGAATGGTGTTGGTGGTATTTGTCTTTGAATCTGCAGTGGTAGTTGTGCATTGTGTTTTGTAGCACTCTAGGTATACCTTTCTGTTAGTGGATGGACATGTCGACTAGCTACGAGATTTGCACCTCATTTCTCTTCTCAATCGGTGGTGCATCAGCCAGCGGTTTGCCACTCCTCGGGCTGCTAGCATTGACTTGTCGGGGAGTTTATATCTGTATCACTGGGTAAACCTCCAAAGTGCAGTATCTTGTACCAACGATCCATCTACTTCTCCAGATTTCGGATGGCCATCTGGCGATTTTCAAATACGAAGCTATCCTTGCACGATTCTGGTTGGGTTTGGGTGGCCATGATTTTCTGCAACATCTTCTTAATGTTATTCTCCTTGGTAGCCATTGTTCTATCTTTGTTCTGCTGTTGATAGCTCTTACTACGATTGCCACCCCAAAGGGGAAATTTGGGTGACTTTACCAATTTTTGTTGTATATGTTCCCATAATTCTCACTATTTCTCTTACATTACCCACAAAATTGATGGATTACAGTTGGCTCCGCAAGCATCGCATTGTGCCCCATTATTACCATATATTTCACACAAGCTCGGAGATTGATGAATTGCATCAACCCATCCTTGTTGTTGGTTCATACTCAATTTGTTGAACCGAGTCATCATCTGGTGCTGCAGTGATGCTAGCTGTGCTACGAAAACATTAATCTTTGTCTACCTCTATCAGCCCTACTACTCTTTCTTGCCCTCAGGATGATTCATTGTGCCACTATGGATTTTCTTGGAAACAGTCGATTCGGTAGAGCGTATAGCTCATCATATGTCTTCTCCGAGGCTTGCCCACCAGTGCAGAGTCTAACAAGATTTTTGTATGTGGTTCTAGACTCTCCACAAAGATGTGAGCGAACACCCCATTGGAATGTTGGTGATGGGGCGATCTCTCAACAGCGGCTTGAACCTCCCAAGCCAAATATAAATTATCTTCACGTAAGCTGCTTGAAATTTAGAATTTCACTTGTGAGTTTGGCAGTCTTTCCTGAAGGAAGAATTTGATGGGAAACTTCCTTGCTAGGTCATCCCAGAAGTAATGGAATTTGGTGGCTCAGCCTTCAACCACCTCTTTGCCTCTCCCAACAGTGAAAATGGGAAGAGGGTGAGTCGGCGTTGACACTCCGGTGGGGCAAAAAGTGTCACTGATCTTCTGAAAGTTTGTAAGTGCTGTTGCGGGTCCTTGTTTGATTACAAACCCATCTACACCACACCTCTAGGCTTTACTCAATATTTGTCTATCAAATTTGGTTATTTTGCTATTTTGGCTAGCTGCTTTATAATCCAAAAAATACTATTGACTTCATTTTCCTCCCAAAAAATTATTGTTTTATTTCCCTTGATTGGTGCGGGTTAATTCAAATTCCACAAAAATAATGCTTGACACAAATCATTCACTGCTAGTCTTTGTAAAACCGTTGAGAATATTTGTTTGAGCAATGACCGTATGTGCTCTCTCGTTAAGAGGGTGTAGTTTGGACGTTATAAAAAATGGCGTCATTGCAGGACTAGCTCTTGATATCCTTGTGTTGTTTGTTAATTTGAGTTAGTCTTCTATCTTAGTTGTTGACGTTGATCTTGTTGTTGGTTATTAGGGTGGCTTTCATATGAGCCAACATTCCTGACGAGGGGATAGTTCGGTTGAAGTAACATGGAGCATGAAGAGGATAACTTAGGTTATGCGAGAAGTTGTGGGGCCATTCACCTACCAGCCACGGTAGGGAATGCAGCTGGGGTAAATCGAGTGAGGATGAAAACCACCACTTGAGGAAGTTCTTAGAGATTTGCCAACCTTTTAACATAACGAATACGAGTCGAGAGTCTATCAGGTTAAGGATTTGTCCATTCTCCCTAACGGGAGAGGCGACTATGTGGTTAGAAGTCAGTTGTATCACCTCTTATTGGCAAAAACTAAATGAAGCTTTTTTGGATCATTTTTTTCCTCCTCAAAAATGTTGCATTTGAGGATGATATTACAAACTTTAGGCAAGAGCCGGGGAGCCTTTACATGAAGCATGGCAATGGTTCAAGAAGAAGGTGTCCCTTTTCCCTAACCATGGTCTCCTTGATGGAGTGCTCCTTTAAAGCATTTAACGGGCACAACTCAGTAATCTATTGCCAATGATTTAGCTGAAGGATCAATTATGGATCAAACGTATGGGTTAGCTAAGGCCCTCTTGGTTAAAATGACAAAGACAAATCGGGCATGGCATATGAAATGAACTAATGTATCGTCACATGATGTTGGTTCTAGTGTGTTAGAAGCTGAAATGCAAAAAAGAGATGAAGAGAGAGATGAAAATCTTACTAAAACTATGACTCACACAGGTTAATGACTAGATGAGGGCTGGCCTAAAGTTGTGAGCTGTGTAGGAATGCAAGGTCCAATGCATTTTGAAGGAGAATCATTTGCCACCAAGATACGAGGAGGAGTGCCAATACATGGCAAATTAGAGGGGAGGGTCTCAACTCGGAGTATCAAGGGACTAATTAAGGCCCTTGGCGCCCATAGGAAGAGAACCAAGGTTGGAAAACCGCGACACATAGGGATGGCCCAATAGAAATGAGAGATGGGGTAATAGAGAGAAAAACTGTAGTTCGAATACATATGTTCCCCCTCCTAAAGCTGAGAATTCCAAGCTCAACCGAGGTGTGAAGCGATGCGGGGATTCGAAAATTGAAGAAATGTTGGCAAAGGTTCTTAAGAAAGTGGAATCAACCGACAGCAGGGTCAAGGAATTAAAGGGGAGGCGTCTAACCTTGCCCAAACTGTGAGTTCACATTCAACTTCCATCAAGAATTTGGAAGCTCAAATGAACCACTTATCCTCTCAAATGAACCCCCAAATGAAGGGAACACTTCTGAGTGATACAATGCCAAACCCTAAGAAGGATAGTCAATGCATGGCCATTATCATGAGGACTGGTAAAATTCTTGGAGATGAAGGTGTTTCGCCAAAGAAGCTCTAAGGAAAATGATGCAAAAGAATCTGATGCGGTGCCAAAAGCACCAAATGGTTTTGATAATGTTGAGGATGAAGGTGAGACAGATGTTGATGAAGTTTCCTCAGATGCTTATGAACAAGAGGCAGGCATGAAGGCCTCAAGTGACAAAGAACAAGAACAAGTTTCACCTCATATCTACTTGATTTATCCAAGAAAAAGAAGGATGATCGGTTCAGCAAGTTTATCGATATGTTGGCATATTGTCCATAAATATACCATTAGTTGATGCTTTACTTCAAATGCCCAGATATATGCAGGGATTCATGAAGAGCTGCTGAAGAAGAAGAAGGTTGTAGATGTGGGCACTGAAGAGGCAACACATCATTGTAGTGCTATGCTGATGAGCATTCTTGCCCCAAAATGGGAGGATAGTGAGCCTTCACAATCCCTTACACTATTGGGTTGTGTGTGTTTAAGAAAGCTCTTTGTGATCTTAGGGAAAGTATAAATTTTATGTCTCTCATAATCTTCAAGAAATTGGGGCTTGGGAACACCAAACCTACATCAATAAGATTGTTAATGGTTGATCGCTCTATCAAGAAACCTATGGGTGTTTTAGAATGTATTGGTGAGGTATATAAGTTTATTCTACCGGCTGATTTTGTGGTTGCAGATTGTGAGATGGATGTATAAGTTCCAATCATTTTGGGGTAGACCATTGCTCGCCGCGGGTAGAGCTTTGGTAGATGTGGAGCTAGGTGAGCTAAAGTTTCCCGGGTAGAGGTAAAGGTTACCTTCAAGATGTACTAATATACTTGAACCTCGTGAATGCAAAGTGATTGGAGTCTTGCATGAGGAGAGAATGAGTATGGAGGAGTTGATATGGAGGAGGCTGAGTCGAGAGGATGATCCTTCGAAGAAAGAATTTTAAATGAGAGATGCGTAGTGCCATGACGTTAACTAAGGCGCTTTTTGGGAGGAAAGTCAAGTGTCTTCTTTTGAAAGTTTTTAATGGCATTATTGTTTTTGGTTTTGTAGGACCAAGTAGGTGTGGGCCAAGGAGGAGAATCACAATGTAAAAGGCCAAGCACTACGTTAGACCAGCGACCTGCTGCCCTGGAGGTGCACAGATGCTTTGCAGATAGTCACACCCTTGAGTCTGGCGAAAACCTAGGAACAAAATAGTCACACCAACGAGTTGCAGGGGAACGCCGATTGATTTTGTGAACCTTAGGTTGACCGCCAGCACGAATCGAGAATACCTAAGCGGTGGGTGCAAAAATGGCGATCCACCGGCGAAAACACAAAACCCAATTCGTGAACCGCAGTCAATCACCGGTTACAAAGCCGGTGGGTTGGGCATAAATTCCGGAGCCCGTGATGGTAAAGTTTTGCTAACCGCCGTTTCCAATCGCGGCCGCCGTTGAGGCATACCTTATTTTAAAATCTTGACTAGACCATGGACCTACCCGACCCAGATTCTTTTTGCAGCTTCCCTAACTTGATAAATTCCCTTTTTTATTCTCCTAGGCTTCCCTTTTTTCCACCTTTTAACACTTCCCCACACACACCTTTTCATTTTACGGACATCCCTTTCCATATTCAAAAATTCCCAATCTCCCACTTTCTCTATATTTAAAATAATTAAACATCCACCTCCTCACCCAATACCAATTACCCTTTCTCACCTATAAAATCCCCAATTCCTTTCACCTACCTCTCACTATACTTTCACTCTATAGCAAGCTCCAAAAATTCCACAATGCTGAGCACTCTCAAGCTTCCACATCTATTCTATGCACTCATTCTCGTGTTGTTGTAATGTACTCTGAACTTCCTAATTTTCTTATTAATGGTATTATAGTTTCATATGCATGTTGTTATGGCATGTATCTCCCTTTTTTGCCCTTTCCCAAATAATTTCATTATTGAGGCCATATTTGTTGATGATGATTGATACAATGTGAGATTTTGGGGGGTGATAGAGGCCTGATGCATAAATGGGTGTGAGGGAATAGTTTGTTCTTGTTTAGTTAGTGGGGTAAAACTCGGAAGTAACCCCAAGGGACAAAAGGACCCAATTCCCAATGATAGATCGGGTGACGCCATTCTTAAGGGTAAATTGTCATTTGTCCCCTTTTCATCAAATGTAGGTAATGCTTTTGATATGATGTGAGTGAGTTTTTAGAGTTTTGATATTAGATTTTATTGTGAAGCATTGGGGACGACGACCATTGGCTGTTACCGATTCGGGTTTGGCGAAACCCCAATGAAATGCCAATTCGGGTGAATATTGGCTTCAGGCCATTTCCTTGACCCCGCATCACATCAATGCTTCATGGATCATACTGGTGGTTCACCGATAAGTCACTTGGTAGTTTCCACCCCAGTTCTCACGCCTATAACTGGCGGTCCGCAGATAACCTCCTGGGTTAGCGGATTTCGGTCTTGTAAGTTCATTCTTGCTAATTCCACCTCTTGTTTTCATTTAAATTTTAGAGTAGTTGTTAGTTTTTTTCATTTTATCATTGGAAAAATACATAAAAAGATACATTTTGGGTGCCACTAACATCATATTTGAATAAAATGACTTCATCCGGGAATCCCAACAGGGCAAGTCCTAGCATCCTCATTCACAAAGGAGCAAGAAAGGCAAAAGCATACGCGGCACCCACCAACTTTCGGGAGGCAATCATGTTTCATGCACGACATGAAGGGCCTTCTACGCCATTTACAGAGGTCGATCAATCACCGTCTAAAGATATTTGATTTGGTGGGGCTGTGCGGTGACTTTTCCAACATCACAACATAGTTCGCGATGAAACTGATAGCATTCTTTTCGTAATCCCTCCAGAGATGACTATCCAAGCTTAGTCTAGGAGTTCTATGCTTCCCTGCCAAGCTAGGCGAGGGAGAGCATGAACCACAAAGGCAAGGTGGATGGAATTTCCCTACCCACCCTTTCAGTTATGGTGCGAGGAGTAGAGGTCGACATTACTCGGCTACCATCAATTATTTGTTCTTGTAATGCCCGAAACTCAAAATCGTCTCAGGGGACTTAAATTAGAAAATCTAAGCTGAGAAATGTTGAAGGACGGCACACCTGACCAGTCGTTAAGTAACCTCACGACATGTTAGGTGAGTCGTGAGCTGGTTAATGTAAAGGAGGGAGGAAGAGTACCTAACGAGGGACTTCACAAGTTATGGTCATACGACCCGCAGCCAGGTCAGATCACTCGTTCGCGACTGAGTTGAGAAAATATTTTGTTGTCCAATGTACTTGGCGAATGGGGGCAACGGTCATTAGTCCCCAATAATGACTTGTTATGTCCCTCGTTACCAGCCCCAATTAAATTTATAGCCAATGCCGCGACGGGGCGTGAGCACGAGTGATCGGTCACCACGACCCGTTAGAATCACTTAGCGGTTTTCAGTGATTTCTAAAGGGCTATTGAGTAATTTCCCTATCCTCCCAAACTTTAAACTACATCGTTTTAGCATTTATTTCAGATTTTTTAGTGGGGGTAATGGGTTTTCTTCCTCATTCCCCACTCAAACCCTCTATAAATAGAATGTGGAGTTCTCTCTCAAATTATTTCGGAAGAAAAGAGCTGGGCGAGATCTCTCCTCTTCGTTCTCAAGTGATTTTCTCTACATTTCTTCATCGAGCATGTGGGTATGCAAAAAGGAAATTATTCTTTCCTTGTGTCCCCCAAATTCATCCATAACTTCTCTGTTAGTTTTAGCCCGGAGTTTTCGAATTCGAAGAAATTACATGTTACTATTCGTCAATCTCTCCTTAAAATGATATTCTCGTTTACTATTGATATTAATTCCATCAATTCTTACTTAAATTATCGGGAATTCTTGCAAGAGTGAATTGAAGCCCTGAATTCCTTTATGAAGATGATTTTTCTTGAAAATCTCCCTCTAGTGAATTAAGCATGTGTGGGATGAATTTTCCTTGAAACTCTTTTATATATAAAATGAGCATATATTCCATTAATAAGAATAATTTTAGACTTGATGAATTAGTTTTCTTGAATTCTCGAGTTGTTGCTATATTACGGAATTCCCATGTTGTTGGAATGACTCATTTTGTAATAGATAAGTTTATGAATCTATGTCCATTAGATGTTGCGGGCTCGATGGGACCAATAGATAAGTTTAGTTAGAATGTAGAATCCCTTTAGAACTATGTAGAAATTGTCAACTAATCAGTTTGACTATAGAAATTCTCGAGTTGTCGGTAGTACCTCCCAGATTCAGAATTAGAATCAGAATTCAGTTATTGGTCCACTAGGCATTCATGACATTTCAGATATATGGCTCTGACTTCCCCCGGGACCCCAGTTCATATTTCAGTTTGTTCTTATACGGTTACAGCGCTTCTAGATGAGCATCTCTGACTAGTCTAGAAGTCAGTTTCAAAATCTTGTCCGATAAGACTCTCAGGGTACTTTCAGTTATATGTCTCTGACTAGTCTTGGACCCCGGTTCGAGCTATCAGCCTAGTAGTTCAGTATAGGTTTTCCAGTGGGAGTAGGACTTAGCACTGAGCGGACTGGGGTTCTAGTGCACCCAGGTTCCCAGAACTACATTACCAGCATTGGTTACAGTTACAGATTATTGGCCTGATTGGCCCCAGACTTTTGTGATCACCCAGTTCATGCCTTTATACCCCGACAAGATATATTGGGTCCTACCGGTGGGTTGTATACACTCGGACTCCATGTCTATGTCACGTGGTTATATGTCGGTTACAGACTCTCCCACTAGTCAATCAAATCTAGTTTCAGAATAAGAATCTCAGTTTAGTTTCAGCCCTATCAGTTTAACTCAGTTCAGTACAGTATCTCATACTCAGTGTTCCAGACTTAGGGTATGCCCTTGACCATAAGACAGGGTCATCTTGACCATTTCAGATTACATCAGTAGCTCAGTTCAGCTTACCTGTTGGTCATTGCATGTCATTTCAGTTCAGACTATATATTCAGTTATTTTTCTCACACTTACTCAATAAATTCAAAGTATTGACGCATACTTTTATGCTGTACCATTTCATGATACAGCTGCAGGTTCTCATACTGAGCACCGCTAGACGCCGCAGTTCAGATTCTCCACCTCAGCAGTTGGAGTGTGAGTCCTCATCATCCGAGGGCATTACTTCTTTCCTTCAATCATTTATTAGTTTTAGTTAGACTTAGAGTTAGCTGGGGGCTTGTCCCAGCAACTCCTCAGTTAGATGGCTTTCAGACAGACATGATTATTTTTTTAGAATTATCATTACTATTCAATGTTTTGAAACTTATGTTTTCAAACTTGTCTTTCATAAATGTTTTATGATATTATTTCAAAGTTCCGTTGTGCATGTTTACTCCGAATGCTAGTGAATGACAGACCAGGGTTGACTTGGGTCACTTGTATCTTCAAGTACCATGTTACGTCCAAGGTGTAGGTTTAGGGCGTGACAAACTTGGTATCAGAGCCCTAGGTTTAGAGTATTCTCGGAAAGTCTGAAAGCCGCATCGAGTAGAGTCCTTTTCATGATCGTGAAGCGCACCACACTTATGACGAGGAGGTTACGAGATGTTATTAGGAAAAATTTTCTTTTGTTCATATTCTTTATCATGCATCAAAGTTCAATTCCAAAAATTCCCTTATAATTCATGCTCTGTTTCGTTTCAGTGAACCATGCCTCCCGGACGCGGTAACAGAGAAGGGCCGGTAATGTCAACAGACCTGCTCCACCAGCCCTGGCAACTCCTTAAGATGATTCGATTTCTACTGCAGAGTTTAGAACGGCCATTCAGTTACTGGCTCAGACCGTGGCCAATCAGGTGAATCAACAGGTTGTGTTGGTGAACACGAACGGGTCTGCAGCAGCTTCAAGGGTGCGGGACTTCACCGTATGAACCCACCATCATTTCAAGGATCTAAAGTGGGGGAGGACCCCCAAGAGTTTGTAGATGAGGTTGGGAAGATTACCCATATTATGGGTGTCAGCTCCTCCGAGAGTGTTGACCTGGTTGCCTATCAGCTTAAAGGGGTAGCCTAGGTTTAGTATGAGCAGTGGAAAGAGGGGCAGCCAGTGAAAGCAGGATCGGTGGAGTGGGAGGACTTCCACACAGCTTTCCTGGATAGGTTTTTCCCTTGGGAGCTGAGGGAGGCTAAGATGGCAGAGTTTATGAACCTATGGCAGGGCAATCGGACAGTGGAGGAGTATGCTCTGCAGTTTACCAGACTATCAAAGTATCCTCCAAAGATGGTAGCCGAGCCAAGGGCTTGTATGTTGAAGTTCATTAATGGAGTATCAAATGTGGTCCTCAAGGAGTGCAGGACCGCGATGCTGATTAAGGACATAGACCTTTCTAGCTTGATTCTCAATGCCCAACATATTGAGGTTGAAAAGCTGAAGGATATGGAGCGTAAGAACACACGGGCAAGAACTGGTCATTCAGATTTTGGCCACCAGAGATCTCGTGGTGGTAGTCGCCCACAGCAGCAACGGCAGAGGGCCCCAGCATCTAACTCAGCCAGCGCCTCAACCTTTCAGTCCCACCAGGATCGGAGGGGTGGGTCATCTGGCACTCAGTCTCAGGCTCACATTACAGGGAATATGTATACAGTTTTCCCCAAGTGCGGCAAGAATCATCCTGGAGAGTGTCTATAGGGCAGGCAAGGCTGTTTTGATTGTGGACAGCTCGGGCATCGAATTAAAGAATGTCCGTCAGCAGGACGGGGAAGATCACAATCCACTACCTCAGTAACTCCAGCAGGCCAACCAGCTCAGCATGCCAAATCATCAGGTACAGATGTCGGTCAGTGCCATGATCGTTTCTATGCTCTATCTTCTCGTCAGGATGAGGAAAGCTCACCTGACATAGTTATCTTCCATCTAGACGTATATGCCCTCTTAGATCCAAGAGCTACTCTTTCGTTCGTGACACCTTATATAGCGGTTCAGTTCAATATATGTCCAGAGGTCCTCTCAGAACCATTCTCAGTCTCCACCCCAGTTGGTGAATTAGTTAGAGCCAGCCGGATGTATAGAAATTGCCTAGTCTTAGTCCTGAACAAAGTAATTCCAATCGATCTCGTAGAGCTATACATGGTCGACTTCGACCTTATTCTCGACATGAATTAGTTACACTCCTGCTATGCCTCAGTTGATTGCAGAACTAGAGTTGTCAAGTTCCATTTTCCTATTGAGCCAGTATTATAATGGACGAGAAACAGTTCAGCGCCTAAGGGTAGGTTTATTTCCTACCTTAAGGCCCAGAAACTCATTTCCAAAGGATGTCTATATCATCTGGTTCGAGTCAAGGATTCCAACTCTGAGACCCCAACCATCGAGTCAGTTCCAGTAGTCAGTGCGTTCCCAGATGTTTTTCTTGAGGATCTTCTCGGAGTTCCCCCTGAACGGGAAATAGATTCGGAATAGATCTCCTCCCAGATACTCAGCCTATCTCCATTCCTCTTTACAGAATGGCTCCAGCTGAGCTTAAGGAGTTGAAGGAGAAGCTAAAACATCTTCTTGACAAGGGTTTTATCAGACCCAGCATCTTTCCCTGGGGTGCTCCAGTTCTATTCGTGCGAAAGAAAGACGGTAGCATCCGAATGTTCATAGATTACCGTCAGCTGAACAAAGTCACAGTCAAGAACAGATATCCCGTACCTAGTATTGATGACTTGTTCGACCAACCTTAGGGAGCCAGTTGTTTCTCCAAGATCGATCTCAGGACAGGATACCATTAGTTAAGGGTTAGAGAGTGTGACATACCAAAAATAATATTCAAAACTCGGTATGGTCCCTACGAGTTTGTGGTGATGTCCTTTGGACTCACAAACACCCCAGCAGCCTTCATAGATTTGATGAATAGGGTCTTCAAGAACTACCTAGATATGTTCGTCAAATTATTTATCGATGATATTCTGGTGTACTCCAGAAATGAGGAAGAGCATGCCAATTACCTAAGTTAGCATTACAGACCCTTAGAGATCGCCAGTTATTCGCTAAGTTCAGCAAGTGTGAGTTCTGGTTGAAGTCTGTGACTTTCTTGGGTCATGTGATCTCAGGTGAGGGGATATAGGTAGATCCTCACAAAATTGCAACAGTGAAATATTGGCCCAGACCTACCTCTCCCACTGTAATCAGGAGCTTCCTGGGCTTAGCGGGTTATTACCGACGGTTTGTGGAAGGTTTTTCCTCCATTGCATATCCTCTGACCAAGTTAACCCAGAAGAAGGTGAAATTCCAGTGGTCAGATGAGTGTGAGAGGAGTTTCCAGGAGTTGAAGACTCAACTCACTACCGCTCTAGTTTTGACCTTTCCAGAAGGAACAGATGAACTGGTTGTTTATTGTGATGCTTCCAGGGTTTGACTCAGTTGCGTTCTGATTCAGCGGGGCAAAGTGATAGCTTACGCCTCCAAACGGCTCAAGGTTCATGAGAAGAATTATCCAACTCATGAATTGGAGTTGGAAGCGGTGGTGTTTGCACTAAGAATATGGAGACATTACCTATATGGGGTTCACGTGTATGTATTTAAGGATCACAAAAGCCTTTAGTATGTGTTAAGTTAGAAGGACCTAAATCTTCAACAGAGAAGGTGGTTGGAGCTACTAAAGGATTATGACCTGAGTGTCTGTATCACCCGGGCATGGCCAATGTGGTGGATGACGCCCTAAGCAGAAGGTCTATGGGAAGCGTAGCTCACATTGAGGAGGACAAGAGGGAGCTAGCGAAAGAAGTTCACAGGCTAGCCCGGTTAGGGGTGCAGTTGATGGATTCAGCTGAAGGTGGCGTGGTAATGCAAAGTGAGTTTGATTCATCCTTGGTAGTTGAAGTTAAGTCCAAATAAGATGAAGATCCAATTCTACGTAAACTTAAAGAAGTAGTTCTTAGAAAAGAGGTTGAGGCTTTCTCCCAAGGGGGAGATGGGGTGCTCCGTTACCAAGGCAGGTTGTGTGTACCAGATGTTGGTAAGTTGAGACAGCAGATACTAGCTGAGGCACACAGCTGGAGATACTCTATTCACCCCGATGCTACTAAAATATACCACGACTTGAGAGATATTTACTGGTGGAATGACATGAAAAGGGATATCGCCGAATTTGTAGCACAGTGCCCGAATTTCCAGCAAGTCAAGGTAGAACACCAGAGACCCAGAGGCATGACTCAAGATATTAGTATACCCACATGGAAGTGGGAATAGGTGAATATGGACTTCATTACAGGTCTACCCCGGACACGGCGACAGCATGACTCAATCGGATGACTAAGTCAGCTCACTTCCTCCCAGTCAAAACCATAGACTCAGCTGAAGACTATGCCAAACTTTACATTCGAGAGTTAGTCAGACTCCATGGGGTGCCCTTGGCAATCATTTCAGACAGGGGAACACAGTCTACCTCACACTTTTAGAAGTCCTTTCAGAAGGGACTAGGCACTCAGGTCAAACTCAGCATTGCTTTTCATCCGCAGACCGTTGGGCAAGTTAAACGGGCCATTCAGACCATGTAAGATATCCTAAGAGCATGCACTATTGATTTTAAGTGTAATTAGGATGACCATTTACCTCTTATCGAGTTTGCGTACAACAACAACTACCATTCTTGCATCCAGATGGCCCCATTTGAAGCATTGTATGGTAGAAGGTGTGGATCTCCTATAGGGTGGTTTGAAGTTGGTGAAGCTACCTTGATAG
Source organism: Datura stramonium (assembly GCA_018107945.1). Lineage (NCBI taxonomy): Eukaryota > Viridiplantae > Streptophyta > Magnoliopsida > Solanales > Solanaceae > Datura > Datura stramonium. The sequence continues at coordinate 97,639 of JACEIK010001319.1, forward strand.
GGCTAGAATCGGTTCACGAGGCAATGCAGAAAGTTCAACTCATCTGAGAAAGGTTGAAAATAGCTCAGAGTCGCAAGAAATGTTATGCCGGTGTGCGGAGAAGAGAGTTGGAGTTTGCAGTTGATGACTGGGTATACCTAAAAATTTCTCCCATGAAAGGGGTGATGAGGTTCGGAAAGAAAGGGAAGCTCAATCCAAGGTATGTGGTACCTTATAGAATTTTGAGGCGTATCGGAAATGTAGCCTATGAGCTAGAGTTACCTTCAGAACTAGCAGTTGTACATCCAGTTTTCCATGCGTCACTTTTGAAGAAGTGTATCAGAGATCCAACTTCAGTTGTGCCATTGGACAACGTGGGAATAAAGGATAGTCTCTCATATGAGGAGGTACCAGTCCAAATCCTTGATCGTCAAATTCATAAGCTAAGAAAAAAGGAGATATCTTCAGTCAAGGTTTTATGAAAATATCAACAGGTTGAAGGAGCTACGTGGGAGGACGAAGCAGATATGATGGCCAAATACCCGCATTTGTTCTCTACCGACTCTAGCACAGTTTGAGATATTAGTTTTGACCCTAGAACTCGATTTTGTTTTCATGGCTCAGTTCAGGTGTTCAAGTCTCTTTTATGTTTTTGAATATATATGAAAAGAGAATTCAGTTCAGTTATGTATTTTGAAACGGAGGTAGTTGTTCCGTCAGTTTTGGAGTTAAATGAATAGTATCTGGAACCTTGATTGTTATTCTATGCTTTCCTGTGTGTTTTCTAACATTTGAGGATGAATGTTTCCATAGGGTAGATATTGTAATGCCCTGGAAACTCAAAATCAATATCTGGGACTTAGATAAAAAAATCTAAAAAATTGCAGAAATGTTGCAGGACGGCCCACCTGACGAGTCGTTAAGTAACCCCACGACTCGTTAGGTGAGCCATGAGGAGGAGGCTGTTTAATGTAAAGGAGGGAGGCAGGGTACCTAACAAGGGACTTCACGAGTCGTGGTCACTGACCACGACCCGTTAGGTCACTCGTTAGCAGACTTGAGTTAAGAAAATATTTTGTTGTCCAGTGTACTTGACGAATGGGGGCAATGATTCGTGGTCCCCAATATCGACTCGTTATGTCTTCCCATTACCAGACCCAGTTAATTTTTAGCCAGTGTACCTGACGGGCGTGACCATGAGTCGTGGTCAGTCACCACCACCTGTTAGGGTCACCTGACAGTTTTTCCCAGTGATTTCCTAAGGGCTATTGAGTAATTTCATATCCTTCGAAGCTTTAAACTCATCGTTTTAGTATTAATTTTAGATGTTTTAGTGGGGGTAACGGGTTCTCTTCCTCATTCCCCACTCAAACCCTCTAGAAATAGAACGTGGAGTTATCTCTCAAAGTATTTCAGAGCAAGAGCTAGGGCAGATCTTTCCTCTTCGATTCTCAAGAGATTTCTCCAGGTTTCTTCATCAGGTATGTGGGTATTCAACAAGGGAAATTATTCTTCCCTTGTGTCCCCCAAAATTCTTCCATAACTTCTCTATTAGTTTTAGCCCTGAGTTTTTCGAATATGAAGGAATTACATGTTATTATTCGTCAATCTCTCATAGAATGATATTCTCGTTTACTATTGATTATGAATTCCATCAATTCTTACTTAAATTATCGAGATTCTTGCAAGAGTGAATTGAAGCCCTGAATTCCTTTATGAAGATGATTTTTCTTGAAAATCTCCCTCAAGTGAATTAAGCATGTTTGGGATGAATTTTTCTTGAAACTCTTTTATATATGAAACGAGCAGATATTCCATTAATAAGAATAATTTTAGACTTGATGAATTAGTTTTCTTGAATTCTCGAGTTGTTGCTATATTACAGAATTCCCGTGTTGTTGGAATGAGTCGGCTTCTTAATAGATCAGTTTAGTTAGAATGTAGAATCCCTTCAGAACTATGCAAAAATTGTCAATTAATCAATTTGACTATAGAAATTCTCGAGGTGTCGGTAGTACCTCCTAGATATTAGAACTAGAATCAGAATTCAGTTATTGGTCCACTAGGAAGTCATGACATTTCAGATATATGGCTCTGACTTACCCCAGAACCCTAGTTCAGATTTCAGTTTGTTCTTAGACGGTTACAACGCTTCTAGATGAGCAGCTCTGACCAGTCTAGAACCTAGTTTCAGAATCTGATCCGATAAGACTCTCAGGGTACTTTAAGTTATATGTCCCGGACTAGTCTTGGACCCAGTTTCGATCTATCAGCCTAGTAGTTCAGTATAGGTTTTCCAGTGGGAGTAGGACTTAGCACCGAGCGGACTGGGGTTCTAGCGCTCCCAGGTTCCTAGAACTATGTTGCCAGCGTAGGTTACCGTTACAGATTATTGTCCTAACTAGCCCTAGAATTTTGTGATCACCCAGTTCATGCCTTTATACCTAGTAAGGTATATTGGGTCCTACCGGTGGGGTGTATACATCGAACTCCACATCTACCTCACATGGTTATATGTCGGTTACAGACTCTCCCACTAGTCAGTCCAGTCCAGTTTCATAATAATAATCTCAGTTCAGTTTCATCCCTATCAGTTTAACACAGTTCAGTACAGTATCTCAAACTCAGTGTTTCAGACTTAGGGCATGCCCTTGACCATCAGACAGGGTCATCTTGACCATTTCAGATTACATCAATTGTTCAGTTCAGCTTACCTATTGGTCATTGCGTGTCATTTCAGTTCAAACTTTATATTCAATTATGTTTCTCCCACTTACTCAGTACCTTCAAAGTACTGACACATACTTTTATGCTGTATCGTTTCATGATACAGCTGCAAGTTCTCAAACTCAGCACCTCTAGACGCCGCAGTTCAGATTCTCCACCTCAGCAGTTGAAGTGTGAGTCCTCATCATCCGAGGGAATTATTTCTTTCCTTCAATCATTTATTAGTTTCAGTTAGACTGAGAGTTAGCTGGGGGCTTGTCCCAGCAACTCCTCAGTTAGATGGCTTTCAGACAGACATGATTTTTTTTCAGAATTATCAGTAATATTCAAATGTTTTGAAACTTATGTTTTCAGACTTGTGTTTCTTAAATGTTTTATAATATTATTTCAAAGTTACGTTGTGCATGTTTACTCAGAATGCTAGTGAATGATAGATTAGGGGTTGACTTGGGGTCACTTGTGGCTTCAAGTATCGTGTTACATCTAGGATGTAGGCTCGGGGCATGACAGTTTTGGGAGGATGATCTGGACACCGGCTCATAATATAAGGCCAGGGTTGCTGATAAGGAGAACCAATTCTCATGGATAGCTCTTATTATTGCTGCAGACACACCCTTCTAGGTTACTATGGGCGGCAAAATTTCTCAGCATGATCTGAAATGTGAAGCCAAGTTGTGGCTAGACTTCATTTGTGGCCGCATCGTACCTTCCAAGAACGAGCAACGAGTTAGCTTGGAAGAAGCTATCCTTATCGCTTGCATCATGACAGGGGTCATTGTAAACTTTGGGGAGATTGTGGCTCTAAAAATAAAGAGAAAAGCAAGGCAGGCCAGCACCTCCATGCCATATGTCGTGCTCTCTCAACTATGCTTGCAAGCCAAAGTTCCATTGTTCCCAGATGATACCCCTAATCCTGCTTCGGATGTAATCACAATAGATGGGAAAAGGGATGTTGAGGCACCCAAGGTCAAGAGGAAACGGATGTAGGCCTTTGATTTGCTAGAGGGTTCTCTATCTCATGGTTTTGAGCAGTCTCCACATACCTCTTCGGGGAGTATCACCCCCTCAGGGATCCTCCCAATTAAGTGGTCTCCACAATCTTGTGGAAATGGTCAACTCTCATGAGAGTCGTCTTCAAAAGTTGTCTAGGAGTCTCCCTGCCTTCATCGCCCAAACGGTGAAAAGGGAAATAAAGTCTATGTGTGAGAGTCTTACCACATTGTGCAAATGGATAAATGTTGTGGATGGGGCTCTCACCTCTCTCTGGGTTGAAGTAAGGGAGTGGAAAAGTTGGATATCCGTGGAGGTGCCTGACTTGATTGCTCTTGATGCCGCGATGACTGCCCCTTCTATAGTTTGAGGCCCCATTGATGACTTGTTTGAGGGCTTAGGAGATGACGTTGAAGATCTAGGTGATGAAGGCGTTGATGGAGAGGCAAGAATAGGTGCAGCTAATGATGTGGATGAGGAGGAGTGACCCACTCAGGGAGTCCCTCTCCACCGTTATTTTGCATGCCTACATTGGGGACAATGTAATATTTAAGTTGGGGGTGGGATGAGTGTTTTTATGGGTGGTCATTTGTGTCCTATTTTGTTTATGGCTTGATTTTCCCTTGTCGAGCTTTTGTTTTTATCGGATGAGGAGTTGTGAGCCTTTGTCGGCCTCATTTTAGTATTGTTGATGATTGCCCTTGCTAGGTTGGTTGTTTTGATAAAATTGTGAACGGATGAAATGAATGATTTTTGGATGTTAGCGCTGAAAAGTGGGTCTTTGCTTTGAAGTGCTAAATGTTGCATTATGACCCAAATCTTTTGTTCACTTGTGTAAATAGTAGAATAGTAATCAAACTCCAAGGGTTTTCTTCATACCACAATTTTTTCCCAAGGAGTATTTTTCTTTTTCTTTTCTTTTTGTTGTCAAACCGGGTTGGCACTTCCCGATGATAGATTGTGAGGTGACTCTCTTTAGGAAAAATGCCATGTCTTTCTTGAGTCTTCCTTTTTTGAGAGGTACCACCAAAATTTTTTAGATGTGGCATGAAAATGAGAAATTAGAAATGGGCATTTGAAATGAGAAATGTAGCACTCTTTTATCATACATTGTAGATTCCTTGTTTGGATTATGAATTCACATGCTCTAATGTCTTGAATCAAAATCTTGTGATGATAATGACTTTTATGGACTCTTTTGGTGTGATGCTTAGTGTGGTAAGGATCTTTGTGAATCTCATGCATAGCTTCTTATCTAAAACTTGCCTTAAGTGTGACTCATGGTGAAATCCTAGATGTAGATGCACTTAGAACATGATTTTAGGCTTTCATTTGACCAACCACCCTACCCAAAATAACCTCCGAAAATGTCTTATGTTGCTAGCCAATGTTGAGCCTTTTAAACTGTTTATTCTTGGAAACCACATTACAAGCCAATGTCCCTTTTTGATCCCCTCTTCTTGGCACCCATCTTCCCTAATTGCTAGTGATGGGAGAATGAGAAAAATGGGGGCTGAAAACCCAAAGCCATAGGGAGAAATAAGGAAATCAGTGAGTAAGAGGGAAGAGCCTAAGTTTGGGGGGTTTTCAAAAAGGGGGGATATATAAGAAGCCTAAATCTAAGGTAGCACCAAATTGTTAAAAATAGAGAAATGAAATGATGAGCTGAGGAACCTTAAGGTACCAAAAGAGAAAAAAAAAGTGAAATGGTGTTACCTCTTGATTAGACAAGGTTTAATGTGATAGCCAAAGGAGTTACAAGAAAGGCCTTTGAACAATAAAAGAGGAAAATGATTGCAAAATGAGGAATAAGGTGGAGTGATATAAAAAGTTTGATTGGAAGCGTTAAACTATTCACATAAAGAAATTAGGGAGGATCTAGTCACTAAAGCGAAATAATTTTCCTACCATTACCCCTAACCTTCATCATGACCCGCAAGTCCTAATTGATTTTGTGTGTAGGTGCTCTACATTAGTGTCGAATTACACGAAGGGAAAGCCTATGGGTCGAGTTGTGTGCATGAAGATTTTTTTTAGGAGAGTGAGTATGATCATATTTTTCTATAATCCCTTGTGTGTGCATTGACTCGTGATAAAGAAAAGGGATTCACTCTTTGGTGAGTGGCATCATTCCTTTTGAGGACACACTTGCATTAAGGTAAAGGTGTGATTGAGGCATGAGTAGTGCGAGCTCTAAGGAAAACTTTTAATGTGCACTGATTATGAAATTGATATGCAATGTGTATTTCATTGGACAAGCTATTCCCTCGTCTTACAAAATGAAAGCATTTTTAAATCATGGCTTTGAATTGTGGTGGCCTCTTGAAACTTTTTCATATATATATTTTAGGGGAATTTGCTTCTTTTTTTCTGTTAGTTGGTAAGCATTTTTGGGTTTTCATGGATTAAGTGGTCATTGATATATAAATTCTTGTGGAGTGGCATGTTTCTCAATTGATAAGAATTTCATTACTATAGGACAAGCAATTGATCAAGTGTGGGGGGTTTGATGAGTTGCTAATTTACCAACTCATTAGGCTCTTAATCATGAGCTTTACCTTAGTTTTCAAGTCATTTAGATGAATTTTATTCTCTTTTTGGATTTTTATGTATAGGTATTTGAGTTAAAGAGAAAGAGCACGAAGTGGAGTAAAAAGGATGAAATCAGGTGAAAATCGGTGCTCCACCAGAGGACACCGGTGAAATGCTGGTTAAAAAGTAGATAACCACTGATTTGAGGGGAAAATGCAACCGGCGGCTGCGGACATCAACCGGCGGTTCGCCGGTTAAATTGCCGATAGGTGCTAGATCTTGCTGGATCGAGGAGGAAATTAATCAGCGGATTGCGGATGGAAGCTGGAAAACCACTAAAGATGTCGTTGAATGGTCCTTGAACATCACTAGATTGCAGAAAAAACAAACGGCGGTTCGCGGCATGCAACCAGCGAACCGTCGGTTCCACGTGAAAAAATCCCTTAACAGGGGCAATTACGTCTGGCACTGAAAAAGAGGAGATTGGTTACCCTATTTTTGTATATAGTCTAGAAGAAAGTACTTTGTACATATCAGATCTTAACTTTAACTTTGTGAACATTCCTTTTTCTTTGAAAAAAAGTAGAATTCTATTGGAGCAGATTGTTGAATATTGCTTTTGTTTTCTTCATCTTCCTCCTTAGCAAGGTAACACCATTGTTGCAGACATATTTTGAATTTGATTTGTGTTTCTATTCTTAATGAAATCATTGAGTTTATTATTAAATATACTCTTTAGTTTCTTAACCATGAGTAGCTAAATCATCAATTAGAGGTGTGTGGTAATGAATGCTTAATTAGATTGGGTATTGCCAGTTCATCTCAACATTGCTTAGTTAGTGTATATCTGTTAAGTTCTCTCCAATTTATAATTGATGATCTGTAGTTGCAAATGTGGGTCTAAATGTCTTACTTGATTTCTTCTTGAAAGAGAAAAATTGAGTATTGGGAGAGAATTTGATGGTGGAAATGGATATGATGTTGTGGAGTTGGGGTAGAAATAACCAAACACCATATTTACACTCCTAATTAATAGTTGATAGTGAAGCTATTAATCCAAACTCCATTGGGCTGATTTGATTGCAAATGGAGGTTCGAAAGAACACTAGAAAGAGGCATTCATTGGGTTGAAAAACATAGAATGCCAACCTACCCAAAGTTATTTACACAATTTGTAATGATTTAATGATCCAACATGTCCTTATTTAATTAGCACATTATCTACACCACACCTTTAGTCTCTCTTATAATTATCTACAACTTTGGTTATTTTTCTACTCTAATTAGCTGAGTTAGAATACACCATATTGTTAACATCAAGTTTCCCCCAAAAATATTTACTGCTTTGTTTCTTTTGAATGGTGTGAATTAATTTAAATTTTTCAAACAATATTTGCGTATATCACTTGTTAGTCTCTATAGGAATCGACCCCGACATCCGTCGGAAGATTTGTTTTTATACAACAATCGTTTACGGTCCTTCGTAAAAGAAGAGTGTATTTTGGATGTTATCAATCTACATTATACTTGGGCCCGGAAGATGAGCAACTGCAAAACGCAGGTGCCCGCAAGTATAAAATGGTTCAGATTTGACACAAAGATATTTTGGAGGCGACTGAGGGAAAAATGGGAAGAAAATGCACAAGAAAAGAGGAGTAGACTTTCCCTAATTGGCACACCTTTTGTATAAGAATAAAATATTCTTTTCTACAAAATTCCATATTGTATTGTTTTGAATTTATATAGAGAGAAAAATATAGAGAGCTTTTCTTCATCTTCTTCTTCCTCCTTAAGGTAAAAATGTCCATTGAAGAACAACCTTGAGCTTGCTGGACGGAGGAAGAAATTAACCAGCGGATTGCGAATGGAAGTTGGAGAACCACCAAAGATGTCACCGAATGGTCCTTGAACATCACTGGATTGCACAAAAAACAAATTGTGGTTCACGGAATGCAACCAGCAAACTGCCGGTTCCACAGGAAAAAATGCCTAAACAGGGGAAATTACGTCTAGCACTGAAAAAGAGGAGATTATTTGCCCTATTTTTGTATATAGTCTAGAAGAAAGTACTCTATACACAACTTTTTATCTTTTTGAACATTCCTTTTTCTTTAGAGAGAAGAACCCCATTGGAGGAGATTGTTGAATATTGCTTTTCCTATTTTGATCTTCTTCCTCAGCAAGGTATAACCATTGTTGAAGAAATATTTTGAGTTTGATTTTGCTTGCTCTTAGTAATGAAATCATTGAGTTTATTAATGAATATCCTCTTTAGTTTCTTAATCATGAGTAGCTAAATCAACAACTAGAGTTATGTAATGATGGGTGCTTAATTAGATTAGGTATTGCTAGATTCATCTCAATATTGCTTAATTAGAGTAAATTTGTTGAGTTCTGTCCAATTTATAATTGATGATCCATAGTTGCAAATGTGGGTCTACTTTTCTTACTTGAGTTCAGCTTGAAAGAGAAGAATTCAAGTATAGGGAGGGAATTTGATGGTGGGAATAGATGTGATTGTGTGAAGTTGGACTAGATATAGCCAAAAACCACATTCATAATCCTAGTAGTTGATGACTAGAGATAGCTTAGCTATTAACCTAAACTCTATTACGCTAATTGAATTGAGTCTTGAGGTTTGAAAGAACTCGAGAAAAAGGAATCCATGAGATTTAAAAACATAGGGCCCCATCTCGTCCAAAGTTATTTACACTTATTTATAATGATTTGATGAGCTAGCATATCCTTATTTGGTTAGCACCCCATCTACACCACAATATAGTTGACTTTATTTTCCCCCCAAAATTTACTGTTTTATTTCCCTTGATTGGTGCGAGTTAATTCAATTTTCCCAAAATAATGCTTGCGCAAATCATTCACTAGTCGCTGAGGGATTCGACCACGACATCCGTCGGGAATATTTGTTTTGAGAAATGACCGTGTATGCTCTATTGTTAAGAGGGGTGTAGTTTGGATGTGATCAAGTACCCCCTCTAACTTCTGGCTGACTGCCCCACCCAAGATGTGGGCGATCCTTCCTAAATTCACTACCTCCTCCCTGCAGTGGTCGGAGCTCGAGGAGTTGGGTGCGGAACAATCTACCCTCCTTGTCCAATCCTACACTATCTATGAATGTGGAAATACTCCCCACACTCATGGAAATACTACCCTATCTATCTTTTTCTATGAAGTTCCACTCTCTATCCTTCTAACTCATGTTGTATGTGATCATAGAAATCCCTCCCAGAAGGGCCAACAGAAAAGGGATCGACAACGGACAATAGCCAGCCCTAGTAGGCCCCCTAAGTGGGCAAGTTACGGATGTGAAGCTCGAGGCTACCTTCAGAGTGTTAATGCAAGCCATGAACACTCACCTTAACCAATAGGTAGTTGCACCTATGATTTCTACTAAAGGGATCGCAACTACTAGGGTTTGAGACTTCACTAAAGAGAGTCTATCTAAGATTCACAGTTTGAAGGCGGTCAGGAGGTTTAAGGAAAGTGAAGGGTAGAACAAGAGAGCTAGAACTAGAAACTTTGAGTTTTTGCAACGAAGGTCAGGTAGTGGGAATCACTCTTAAACATGCATATGCTCTCCATCATTTTTCAATGAAGCTCAACATCTTCTATTGACGAAGCTCAATAATCAAATAATCTCAAATATGAAATCATGCATATGAGAAGCTTCAACTCAAAACATACCACAAGCTAAAAGATAATTGGGCGTCTTCGCTCCAAAATCATGTGGTAAGCTTAATTGGGAAAAATCATAATCATACTTGAACATGTGAGCATTTTACAATACCTTAACATGCTTGAAAATACCCAATTCATATTGAAAATATGATTATAAATACGGGCAGCTTGAAAACATGCTTTTCATCATAATATCACATCATAATCATACTTTCATCACAAATCTCATCTTCCATGAACTTCTCATCAATGGGTTTTTCGATTCATAAATCCTGAAATATGATTTTAATTGTAAATAATATAAAAATTTCCCATGTATCATAATTCAATAGTAGAAATATATTTAGATCTTACCCATGTAGAGAAATTAGAAATTTCATGCATTGGGTTAAAACCCCATAGATTAGACATAGAAAATTCATGATTTAGAGAGGGATTGGGGCATGGGTGTGAAAGGATTCACCCATTCATAACCCTACACACCTGATTGAAGCTGATTCATACACTTCTTTGATTGCCCAAGGAAGAATTGAAAAGAATTTGAGGAAGAGCAAGCTTGATCACATCTCTAACTTTTTATCTTTGCATGTACGAATGAGAATGGCCTGAAATGAACTTAACCCTCTTAAAAGTTATCATTCATAACTCAAAACAACGTAGTTTAGGCCTTAGGATATCCGGAATGACAGAAAATACCTTACTAAATTCGCATGAATTAACTGTCAGTCAGTCCCTACGAGAGACATGACGACTTGTCACCTCTGGCCACGACTCGTGGCATAATCCATCAAGTACACTGCTTATCAATTCATCTGGGCTCGTCATGGTTGAATTCATGATTCATTACTACTTACCATGACTCGTGGTCACCACTTGTCACGTGCACTGCCTTAATCTCAATCAAACCTTTTTCTGCTGGCCGCGACTCATCCTACTAATCGTGGGGCTTGATCAAGACTCGTGGTCACGTCCGTGGGGATCCAAGTTCCCAAATTTCAACTTACCTTATGAGCCTCACCACGAGTCACATCACGACTCGTGGGATACTCTCACGGGTCACCTCATGACCCATTTTGTGTCTTGATGCTAGTTTTAAATTTTTCTCCGTTTCAACTCTCGAGTCTGATCTTTGGGCTTCCGGGGTATAACAGGAGATCGTTCCTGGCCACCCCTCTAGCAGCCCTGCCAAGCTGGCTAGCTTGCCAGAATTATGGGAATAAACACCCCAAAAAGTGTTTGCATAGTAAGGAGGGTTGCTATGGGTGTGGTCTGGTAGGCGATAGAATCAGGAATTTCCCTTCAACTGGACGTGGGGGAACTCAGTCTACCATTTCAGCAGCCCTGATAGCTCACCCATCTCAGCAGGCTAGGATATCTAGTGCAGATGGTAGCCAACTCTAGATATAGTCACAGGTATGTTATGAGCTTCTCAGGTTGATACTTGCATGTTGTAGGCCTAGAAGCCGCAATATAGGATATAAGATTCCTTTCTGCATCCTAGTATGGGATTTATCTCGTGGACGGTACGAAATGGTTATAATTATGAAATCTTCAGTGATAGCTTTAGAAGCGTATAGGAAGTCAATAGTTACCAATGTTAGCCTAGCTTTAAGAAAGGAACCAAGAGCCTTAGAATGATTCCTTTAAGCTAAGGGGGAGATGATAAGTTGAAAGGTCAAGTCAAGTCTTGAGTGTTCTAGTAGAGGAGTTCTAGAAATGGTAGCTAAGGGAAGACGATCCTTTCCTACGTAGATGTTTTCCCTTATGTTTCTCCGATGCTACGTTCTACTCACGCTTATGTTCAGATTCCTAGAATTTTAGATAACCGCTTCAGACAGTGATCCCAGTCTTACTCCATGATCCCATGAATCTCAACTTCATGTCATGAAACTTATTATGTATGTAAAATCACATCTCATAGTATGCTCAGCACTACGAACTCAGTCCTTAATATTTTCCTTAAGCGGCTCATAAGATCTGGATATATCGGGTATATGCTCAGCTTAAATTTCTTAAATGATTTGTGCTCACAATTTTCCTACTCTAAAACCCTATGTACGCACATCCACGATAAAGATGATGATTCCACTCTGTACGTTTGAGATAATTTCTTGTTCATGCCTTAGATACCATGTAAATGAAAGTTCATGAAGTACAGGTTTTAGTCAGGCCCGGGGAAACAGGAAGGTTATTGGGTAATATAAGCTTTAGAGGAGCCTTGAGATGAATATAGTATTAGTCTTGGATGATATGGTGGTGGTGTATTAGTGAATCATTATACTGTCTGTGTTGACACCCAATTACCTCCGTGTTCCCCGTATTAATATATGTATATATATATATATATGGATATTTTAAAAATTATCTTTTAAAAAAATCTTATACTTGTTTATTTTAATAAATTATATAATTCGCAAAATAAATTAATTAACCTACCAAAATACATATTATTAAATTTTCAACTTAAAATTAAAATTTAAATTTAAGTTTTAAATTTTTTTTTATGTGTATATGTAATTATGTCATATATTGCTTAATAATATACATACATACATATTTTCAATTAAACGATGTTTGTTACAAATATATTTATTTAGTTTTATAAGCTATTCATTTTTGTAATAATAATATTTATATTATTTTATCATAAATTAACTATTATGTTACCTATTTATTAAATCATTTGCAAATGTAATATTTTTATTACTTTAATAACGACTTCTTTCAATCTTATCCAATTCATTTAAAAATCTAGCCCCTTTTTTTATCTAATTTATGATAATTTTAGCCATTTTGATCAATTTTGACTACTCTTTAAATCCAATTTATCTTTGATTTAAACCCTACCCATTTACCCGTTTAATTTATCTGCTACCCGCTCCATAACCCGTAATCCGATCCATCCTTGTAACTTTTAATCTCAACCTTTCATCTCATTTGATCTAACAGTCATGATTAAACCCTACCTATTCCCATATTTACCTTCATCCCCCCCCCAAACCAAAAACTAATTTCCTTTTTTTTTTTTTCTCCCAACCCCCCTCCCAACGGTCGTTGTCTCCTCTCACCATCTTCCAACCTGGACCACCACTATTCCCTTCTTCCTTTCCTTAACTGGAAATAGAAGCAGACGCCAGCCGCGGACAAACCTCAGGACCACCATCCCGACGTGCCTTCTCTTCTCCCTTCTCCCTCTCACTGTCCAACCGAGAAACCACCGCGCCACCATCTCCGATTGGACCATATCATACCCTCTCTCACTTCGTCATGTCTGTAGAAAGCTCCACCAATAACTCAATGCCGCACACCGTTGCCCTACTCCGTCCGAACCCTCCGGTTTGATGGACCTTCGATACTGGCATACCTATCCTCTCCTCTCTTCCCTCAACCACCAATCATTTGCTCCGGCAAAACCTCCATGAATGTCGCCATCGAGGCATCACGACAAGGCTGCCCTTACTTCTCTCTTCTCTATACTCTTCCCCTTCCCTCTCTTCGTACCGAACAATGCAACCACACCAGCCACCACCAAACTCCAAACTAGCTCCGTTCTCCACATCCTCTCCCCCTTCGACCAGAATTCGACCATTTTCGGCCGAACACAGCACCACCAAGCAGACCACTTACGATTAAAGTTTACTTTCGTGTTTTCTACTAGTTATTTTATCTTCTTGTGTTTATATATATGTGTGTTTAATTCAACTTCAAAGTGCCTGTATCGTTTGATTTACATCATGTTTTGCAAAGGTCACATCCTCTCTTTGTTTGTTATTGTCTTTGTATTGCGTTATAGCCAGATCAATATCGGTATAGCTATTGACGATTTCGTCTAAACAACCTCAATCATTTATTTGATTAATAATATATAATTATGATTTATTTTGGTTATCGATTTTGTACTCATTTCTCTTCCCTTTGTAAAGATTACTCTACCTTGTCGATTGAATTCCCAAGGTTCATTTATCTATGGGTAAGTCTTGTTGTTTTCTCCTCAATTTGATTATGAACAACTTGTTATTGGTTAAGAAATAGACACTGAAGATATGTTAATTCAAAATATTGACACGACTACTTTGGTGTTTGGATATCTTGAGTTTATTGTTTTCTTTCCTTCTAGTGTTTTGACAACTCTTATACTGTATTATTTGACAGATATCATGCTAAGGTTAATTTGATTTGTTCCTTGGTTTTCTCTCTATTGATTGATATTCCCTTAATTACCCATGGACGGTTTTAATATCTTAAAGTTTTGATGGCTTTGGCACGACTAGTTTAGAGTATTTAAGTAATTTGTTCTACTGTCTTCCTTTTAAGTTTAGCTCAATAATATCCTTAAGTGCTAAATACGTTAAACTCGTGATTTCATGTTCCTTTATTTGATTCCCAAAATCGTAGACACATTGATTGATTGAATTTTGATTCATTATGTTAATAGTATGTTCTATATTTATTTGAGTAATTATTTTCTTGTTTTCTTCCAAATGTGTGACTGTTAATATATTTGATTATGGTTCTCATTTTTTATAATATATGACAATAATGAAATCAACTATAATTTGGGTCCTTTAAATGACTTCACTATATCAAGTAATGGAAATATCCCATGATTCACTCTTTTTTTTTTTAGCATTAAATTATTTGGGGTAAATTTCACTAAATGACCTTTCATGATTATGTGTGATAACTTTATTATTTATTTATTTCCTTATATATATTAAATGTGTTTGGTAACTTTTGATATTCTAATAATTTATGATAACCCAACTAGCTTAGTATTTTATTTATTTATTTATTTGGTAAACTTTGAATTATTTTCACATTAATTGATTCCGGCTACATTAAGTAAGGTAAATGTCCCGTGATTGATTTTCTTGATTGCTTTTCTTTCCCTTATATTTCTAGTTGATTTTTATGACTTAGAGGATTTCTTGCCTATATACATGAATACCCTTTAGTATATAAGTATGCACTTCCTCCATTTTAAGATCATCCGGACCTCTCCTAGTCTAAGGGCTATCATTCCAACAATATTAATTTTCAAAATAGAATAACACATTCTTGCTCTCGGGTATGAAAAGAATTCAATTCTTATTATTCTGAAATCTCGACTAAGTTCCTGGTCTCTAATTTTAAGTCTCATTTTCTCGACAGGTCAGTTATCTAACTATCTGACTCTTATTTATTTTTATCATTTAGTAATTCATGACTAATGCGTGTTTTACTTGATTTGTTCACTAGCCTCTTTTATGTATACATGAAAATTTATTAATATTTGAGTTTTATTCATAACTGTGATATTACAAATTGATCTACATATGCATACATAGTGTCTGTGTTCTATGCTCAATTTGCTTAGTCTATTTGAAACAGGTTCCTCTTGATTTTGTTTAGAATGAAACAGAAGAGTTCGTCTGGGTTTGGGCCTAAAGGGATGAAAGAGTTTAAATGTATTATCATTCTTTTTTATGTATTTTATGTTTTTCATTATCTCATTAATTTGTAATAATGTAATAAACGCTAATATAAT